>PVKA01010753.1:0-63280 GCA_004027165.1 Ctenomys sociabilis
TGTCTGTCTGTCTGTCTGTCTGTCTGTCTATCTATCTGTCTGTCTGTCTATCTATTATGGTAGTTGCTGCATAAGGCCTTTAACTCCAATTAAGAATCTGGATTATATCTGTTACTTTGCTTAATCATAATGCTTTAGAACCATAGAATGAAAACCAAGACAATTTTCTAAAAAAAAAAAAAAAACTTGTTTGGCTTCCATGAGGTACAAAGACTGATATTTATTGAAGTTTTCTAAGTACTTTTCTTTGTTTTTTATTCTGTAGGGTTTATTTATTTTTTTCCATAATTTTATTGAAAAATAAATAGCAATGGGACAGTTTCAAATCAAATTAGTAGGACAGTTTCAATAGCTAATACATTGCATATTGTTTTCTTAGTGGTTGATTGTTGTACAAGATGCAGACATGATATTTTAATTACAAACACTATTAGAACAGCTCCCTCTATTCATTGAAAAATCAAGAGAATGTAGCTGTATATCTATCTTAAATTTTTTGAATATACAGATACAAAATGGTCATTCATTTGTATACTCTTTTTTGTTTAGTTTTGTTAATTAAATATTGTAGGTGTGTGAATTCTGTAAAATATTCCCAAATAGCCCAGAAGTCCATAATAGCATTAAGTTTTCCATCTGTCTGGCAGTGTCAGAAGTTGTTGACTTGAGTCTTTTATAGCTCAGCATAATAATATGGTTTTAATTCTTATACTTTAATACTTTTCTGCATATATATATATATATATATATATATATATATATATATATATATATATATATATATATATATCTTTTGTATATGATTAAGGTCAGTCAAATCCCCTCAAGATTTATCCTGAGATCCTGTACCTCACCCTGTAGATCCTTTGTCTGTGTCAGCCATGTGGATGAGTCACAGTCATTGCTTGACCAATTTGCTTTCTGTGAAAGCCTGAGAGAATGCTTTCTCTTCAAGTCAGTATCCTTAGGAACACTCTACATCCTCGATCACTTCTAAGTATTTTTCTTATATCTGAAACTTTAGGGTTTAATGAATGTGTGTATATATATATATATACATATATATATACGTATATATGTATATATACGTATATATATATGTATATATATATATATTTAGTGGAGGCATATAAAATTCATTTACAATGAAAAAAAATTTGTACGTTTCAAGTTAGTATGTGAACAATTCCTGTACATTTTAAAACAGAATTTTGAAGGTTATGATATACTCAAAATGTTCATGTAATTTGTTTTCTAAGAATCACTTAATAAAAAGTCTCAATTTCTTTAACTAAAATTATAAATTATAAGATGTAAGAATTAGACATATAACTTAATTTGCTTTGGGATTACATCTTGCAAAATAATTTTTCTTCAGCTTAAATTACCACCCCCAGTTACATTTTATTATGTTGTGAGCAGCTTACTTATAGACAAAAGTGAAATGATACTTAAATATAAAAACAACTTTGATAAGAACATCACACACACACACACATAGACAAACAAGATGAAACAATAAGTGTGCTGCAAATGTTATTAATTCAATACAGTGTATTATTTAGAGATATGTCCAATGTCATCATATTGTCTTTTATATTGTAATTTTTATTTATTATATCTTATGCTTCTGATAACCTTTTCAAATTATTAAATATCATTATTCAATTTATAAAATTACATTGAAGTTCTGATAAGTCACTCAGAGAGTATTTCCCAAATGCAGAAAAATAAAGGAACACAAATGGTACTTTTCAAAACTGATAGGATTCCATTATTCATTTATTTATAATGTCAGTATTTTTCATAATGTAGTTTTTACATATTATTTTAATTTAACTATCCAATTCTAGGGAATGTCAAAAGTATTTAAACTTCTTTCTGGACATGAAGTTGTTCCTTTCACCAGAAGATTTGATTAAGCAGACTAATTGGCTGACTTAAAGGCATATCAGCATTTCATAAAAGAAAATGAGAATGAAAAAAAAGCTGGAGAGACTTTATTTTTTTATTTTTCATTTATTTTTATTTTATTGAAATACAAATGTCAATCAGACAGTTTCAAAACACCTTAACCATACAGAGTCGATGAATTAATACATTGCAAACTGTTTTCATAACGTTTTGGTATTGTACAAGGTGCATACATGAAATTATATTTATAGGTTTTTTTATAGCTGAATTATATCGAAGATTCAATAATTATTTACCTAGTGGATGACCATAGCACTAAAAGCCGACATAATATCCTGTCCAACCACCATTAGTGCAGATCTTGCCTCTCATAGCATTATGTAGAAGCACAGCGTTATCTGTCTCAACTGTACTGTCTATACACACACATCCTGATTTTTTCTTTCTACAACCCTTCCTTTGTCTACACCTGTCAAAAGTGGGCACTCCATTGACATTCAACTACCTTAGGTGCTTCTGGAGAGACTTTAAAGCATTCTGGGAAATTTACAAGGAGAGAGAGAGAATCAACTGGAGAATTCACTGAAGAAACAATGACTGGAAACTTACTAATTCCGAGAAGAAAACAGACATTCAAAATCATGAAACTCAAAGGTTTCCAAGAGCATAATCCTTAAGGCGGGTTACAGTCAACCTGTCAAGACAGACAGAAAATCATGAAAGCAGAAAAGTGAAGCAAGAGGACAGAGAAATGGGGGAAGCTAATCACCTACAAAGGAATTTGCTTAAGATTTACTGTGACTTTCTCAGCAAAAGAAATCTTTCAGGCCAGAAGGGAGTGGAATAATATATTCAAATTGCTGAAACAAAAAAATGTTAACCAAAAATACTGCTTCCAAGAAATTATCCCTTCAAACATGAAGGAGAAATAAAAACTTTCCCAGGAAAAAACTGAGTGAGCAAAGTATAAAGCTCTTTATTGTGGCATGCAATACAAAATGCAAGTGTAAGCAGTAACTGTAGCTATAGAACTCTGTTAGTGCTTACACATTCTGTGCACCTGTAAGTAACAATGACTGAGAATAGTGAGCTATAAAAGAGTAGATATTTTGTATGCAACTGAAGCTATGAGATTTTAAAAGCTTCTATATATTTTTATAAGTTCCATAGTAACTACAGAACAAATACTATAGAAAGTACATATAATAAAATGAGAAGAGAGCAAATCTCTACAAAAAAACAAAACAAAACAAAACAACAACAACAACAACAAAAAAAAAACCCCAGAGAACACAAGTTAAGTGAAATAGGGAAAAAGCTACAAGATTGAGGAAGTTAACAAAATTACATCAATACCTCTATCCTTATCAATAATTACTTTCAATTGAAATACATTAAGTCCTACTATCACACTACTGAGAATGGATGGATGCATGGATTAAAAGCAAGAGGCAACATATGTTGTATAATAAAGGCTCAATTTAGATACAATTTAGATACACAGCCTGAAAAATTAAAACATAAAGAAATATGACAGGAAAATTATAACTGAAGGAGAACAAACTATACTTATATCAGGCAAAACAGACTTTCCATCAAAACCACTACAAAGGACAAATAAGGGTGTGACATAAGGATAAAGGTTTATGTAAGCAGGCAAGTAAAACATTGTAAATCCATATGCATTTATCATCAGAGCAATAAAACATGAAGGGAAGAAATACTGAGTAACAGTAGTAGGGTAATAATAGTAGAAGACTTTACTGTCTTCGTTTCAGTTATGAATTGAAAACAAACAGAAATATCAATGAGTTAGCAGAATTGAGCAACACTGAAGACTAATTGTACCTACAGAAATAGAAAATATCCACTTAAAGTAAAGGAGTATACACTTCTTAAGAGTCCATAGAACACCTCCAGGAAAATCATTTGTTAAATCAGAGAAATGTTTTAAGAAACTCATGAACATGGAGATCATATGAAGTATGATTTTGATCACATGACTGAAATTAGAAATCTATAGAAGAAAAAATTAGACAAAATAGAGACATTAAGACATTAGCTATATACTCTTGTACATTCACAGCACCAAAGGAGAGATCATAAAGAAAATAAGCTGACAATGGTGGCACACACCTGTAATTCCTATGGTTGAGAGGCTGAGGTATGAAGGCGATTGTCCGATCGAGCCCAGCATGGGCTACACACAGTTCAAAGCCAGACTGAGCTACATGGCAAGACCTCATCTCAAAAAACAAAAACAAAAATGAAAATAAATAAAGGAAAATACAAACACAATAGATCAAAGCCTGTAGTATTCAGTGTAAGAATAACATTTAGAGTGGCAGACACTTACATGAAAAAAGGAGAACAATCTCTACAGTGTAATTTGACATCCTAGGAAGATAACAAATTCAGCCCAAATTTAGAAGAGAGAAAAGACTAAACATCTGAACCAAAGTAAACAAAAGGTAGAATATAAAATAGAAAAAAGGGAGATAGCTCAGTGGCATAAGTGCCTACCTAGAAAGTGTGGGGTCCCGAATTCAATCTCTGCTGCCACATTCTGTGCTGACATGCACCTGTAATCCCAACACCAGCAAGGCTGAGACAGGAGTCTGAACTGTGCGTCTGAACTGTGTACTGAGACCCTGAATCAAAAAAAAAAAAAAAAAAAAAAAAAAAAAAAAAAAAAAAAAAAAAAAAAAAAAAAAAAAAAAAAAAAAAACAAATCTAAAAGTTTCAGTTTTGAAAAGATCATCAAAATTTACAAATACTAACATAAGAAACAGAAAACATTCAACTAAAATCATAAATAAAAGGAAAAAATTACAAAAATGAGTATAAGTGACCATGAACAATTATGCATCAACACTCGGTATAATCTAGAAAAATAACATAAATTCTGAGAATAATATCACTTAAAAGAAGATAAAATCATAATGAAACAAAATCAAAGCAGATCTATAACTAGAAGTGAGACTGAATCAATAATGTAACTTCTCTGTATACAATGTAAAATAATCTAGTACCTTATGCATTAAACAGAGAATTTTGCAAGCTATTTAAAGAAAAAAATAATCCAAATATCCAACAGTCTTCAAAAAAATTGAGGAGGGAGGAACACTTTCAGAATTTTTCTGAGGCCAGCACTATCAAGACACAAAAATCCAGTGCATATTCTAAAAATCTACATAGCAATATCCCCAATCCACACAAATGCAAAAATCCAAAACATTTTAATAAAAAAATTCAATAATAATTAAAATTATCATATGCATGACAAAGTGCGATTCAGTGGTGGAGTGGAAGAATAGTTCAACATACAAAAGCCAATCAAAATGAGTTAAAGCTCCACATTAACAGAATGAAGGATATAGAGTACAGGATTTAGACAGTTCTGGTAGTACACTGAAATCCCAACATCCAAGAGACTAAGTCAGAAAGATTACAGAGTGAGCCAATTTGAACTAGTAGTCGGACCTTATCTCAAAAAGGAAAAAAAAAAGTATATGAGTGCTCAGTATAAATGGAAAAATATTTCCTACACTTTAACACTCAATAATGAAACACTCAACCAGCCAGGAATAGAAAGCAATGAACTCTAATAGAAGTCATACATGGAAGACAGCTTCACACTCAGCAATAGAGGACTAAAAACCTTCCCCCTAAGATAAGAGGAGAGCAGTTAGGTATGAAAATAAAAAAAATAAGAATCATTAAATTTGGGAAGAAAAATTATTCTATTAACATGATTATATACATAGAAAACTGTAAACATTACACACACACACACACACACACACACACACATAGAGTAGTTAAAACTAGTAAAAAAATTCAATATAATCTCAGGCTACAAAACTGACATACAAAAATCACATCAAAAGTTATTTTGTCTTTAAATAGCTTTTGTCACATCACACTAAAAAAATGAACTACAGAGAAACTTAAGGAAATCGTACATATCATTACACCTGCAGTGGTGTAGCATTACATAAAAACCTTAGGTTCATTGCAAATGTATCCTGTGAGAGAAACTACTAAGCCAAGCCCAAATTGACAAAACTGGGCGGAGAATAGATACTTCCACTGCTGTATTTTGATATCCTTGTTTCAGTACCTGACAGAGACAGCAGGAAGAAAATTAGTAAGAATATATTGGAAGAAAACAATATCACAATTTGTATCATACTGACATGGAATGTTTTCTACAAAAATGACAATATGATTCTTTATCAGGCTTACTGGAGCAATCTCCAAAATAGAGCACATATTGTGCTATAAATATGCCTTAAGAAATTCTGAGCTACAAGTATGTTCTAAGAGCACGAAGAAAGTAAAGTACAAATCATTAACAGAAAAAACTTATAAATTTGGAGTTTAAATACACTTCTTGAAAATATGACTCAAAGAAATGACAGAAATTCCAAACTATTTTGAACAAAATAAAAAATTAAAGTCAACATTGAAATGTCTTAAATTATCTGAAAATAGTTTTAAAAGGAATGTTTCACCACAAAAATATTAGAAAAACAGATTTTAAACATAACTGCATGAATTTCCACTTTATAAACTCACAAAAAGAAGATAAATTTTAGCTTATATCAGAGTAAAATAATTAACAAAATTTAAACTAAAACTTATCAAGATTAAAAATAGGAAATAAAGAAAATTGTAAAAATAAATTTGGTTCCTTGAAAATACTAATACAGATAGCTTCACACTCAACGATAGAGAACTAAAAACCTTCCCCCTAAGATAAGAGGAGAGCAGTTAGATATGAAAATAAAAAAAGTTATAAAACTCTGGTTAATATAACTAAGAGGAAAAGAGAAGATATAAATACCAGAAATAAAAATGGCATCATTATTACTGACTCTTGAATATTACAAAAAATAATAAAGGAACACTATAAAAACTCTCTGCTACCAAATACATATGATGTATTTTTGAAAGACAAAAAGTAGTACACATTGCATAAGGTGAAGTAGATAAATTAATGTCCTAAAAAACTCAGAAGACACATTTCCTTGGTAAAACTCCAGTCATTTCTGTAATAAATCATATCAGTTCTAATTAATTGCTTCCAGAAAAAAGAAACTCAAAAACTCATTTAAAGAATTAGTGTTTTAACATCAAAACTGTATATTTTAGCTGAAAAGGAGAACTGTACACTAATAAAATTCTCAAATAAATACTGCACTAGCAAATCAAAATCAGCAGTATGCAAAAAGAATTGTGTATCATGATAGAGGGGGATTTATTTTGATGTGCATGAATGGTTCCACACTTGAAAATTAATTGAATATAATCCACCAGATCAATAATTTAAAAGTGCAATATCTATTGTACAAATTTGCAGAATATTTGTAGACTTGCAAAGATGTATAGATACATATTGGCACTTTATGTAACCAAATGGAAGTAAAATGAGTACAGTATAGAACAACAGATTTGAGATAATTTAAATGTTCATGAACAGAGAAAATATTAAAATTCACACAGCTCATACTTTATAAAGATAAGGCAAGATGTGGTTATGTGTTGTCATTGAAAAGTCACAGATGAATGAAGCCTACACACATTACCAAATGAACCCAAAAGGTACGGTTTCACTTGTGCGACATTATCAACAGTACTTCTGTGTATGTGGTCTGTGCTTATGTGGCTGTGAACTTAGTTCTCAGTGCCTGTGTATCTTCTACATATTTTAAAAATGTTTTATGTTACTACACTATAATGGTTGATAAATTATGTCAACTTGAGAAATTTAGAAGCTTAACAGCAGGGGGCCAGGGTCCTAGGCATCCTAAACCTGCACAAGAAGGTGGCACAGAGATGATGTGAGTACTACACCTGCCACAGGGATTAGCCACTCAGCTTACCATACATGGGACGAAAATGGACTTGTTCCATCTACACACCTTTTTTGATCTTGTTGCTTTTAGTATCTTCTGCCTTCTTGAAATGTCCCTGTGCCTTGCCACCCTGCCATGGAGCTAGTTGATTGTGGACTGAAACCTCCACAAACCTTTTTCCTTCCTTCCTTTTGGGTGTTGGATATTTACAAGAAAAAGTAGCTAAGAATTTGGTGCCAGCAGAGGGGTCATGGCCGTGACTATACCTGACCGTGTGTTTCCAGAGCTGGTGAGAAGAAGTTGGAAAAGTTCAGAGCTATTCTCTGAAATAGTAGCACTGGAATGCCTTAGACTGTTGTATATGGAGATTCTGATCAGAAAACCAGTGCAGACTAAGCTCTGGAGGTTTCTGCTGGGGAGAAGGGCCCCAGTAGCTGCTGGACTCCAGACAGTATGTGTGGTGGCTCCACAGAAAGCTTGTCTGCATTTTCCTCATGTCCAAATGCTTTGCCTGAGGCTGAAACTAAAGGCAGTGTATGTCTCAGCTACTTTTCTCTTTGCTGGGACAAATACCTGACACTCAAAATGAAGGAAGGAAAGGTTTATTTAGCTCACAGTTACTCTAGGTTTCAGTCCATACTCAGCTGGCTGCAAGGCAGAGGAGAACATGGCACAGGGCAGCAGTTCATGGTGATGGAAGGTACCAAAACAGCAAGAGCAAAAGGGAGGAGTGACAGCAACAATGACTACAGAAACCAAGTCTGACTCTTATTCTCTCTTATGTTATATCCAGGCCAGACTGGGTATAGCACTCACACCCATAATCCCAGCAGTTCTCAGACCCATAATCCCAATCTTGCATCATGAAATTAATCACAAAATGTAGAACTGCACCAAATGACTGCATGAAGCTTTTGGGACACAAATACACACAAACTATAATAGTGGACTAATTAATTTGGCAGAAGAAATTTCAAGGCAGTCCAATTCTGATGTTGTGTCATGGCTGCCGTTGGGGGCTTTTAGAGCAAAGAGCCCAGCAGGTTGATTTAAAAATGTTGAGTTGACCAGATAGGAAGCTCCAGTAAAGCTTTTAACTAAAGGATAGAGCTGAAAAGATTGCCATTGCTGAGAAGGAATAGGAAGATAGAAAAGATGGCCCATGCGTATCACAAGAAACAGCAAGACTCCATATTTTAGAGCCTCAAAGGCAGCTCAGTTAACTAGAAGAATGATAGACAGTTAGGCTAAGCCAGACCCTCGAAAGAGATAATACAGCAGATAAGTGGTCTGCAACTGAAGTTGGAGATTCAGTTGCAGTGATGAGTGGGAGTGATGGAGGCTCCTGCTGTGAACCAAATGTAAAGGCCAAACAAATGCTAAAAGAGTAGCACCTGGGACTGACATTCTAAATAGGTAGGGGTCACATGAAAAGTCCCAAGTGAGTCACTAGCCCAACCTCAGAGGGGAAGAGACTCTGTCCTGTATTCATGCCCACTTACTAGGTGACTCACTTTCCCATTTGGTCCTGGACCTAATCAACTTTACCTGAACAATGGTGCTTGTAATCCCATTGGCTGACCATAGTTTTGTGCCACCCCACCTCCACCTAAGCAAGTCCCTATTCTCTCCACCCTAGCCCCACATGGTTTTACACTATAAAAGTGCCTGGAAGAGACAGCTTCCTGGGCAATCCGCTAGGGTCCTCCTTCTGTCCCTCTCCGACAGAAGCTTTTCTTTCCAATAAAGTTTTATCCTCAACCTCCATTTGTTCCTAAAATTCATTCTTCAGTTTTGGAGAACACTAACTCATCTAGGTCAGGTCGGGAGTTTTACTTCCCTGAATCAAAAGCTGCATGTTGAAAGACTTTGCTCTAAGGAGAAAGCCACAGAATATCATGATCCAGAATGCTCGTGGCTACAACATATTTTGGAATGGTGATTACATAAAAAAGTTGTTCCTCAAAATTGTGTATTTTGTTTCAACAATGAGAGACAAGTAACCAAGACATCTTATTATTTTTTGATTGGGTATATTGACACATGATGATTACATTCATTATAGATTACCTATACTTGTGCATGGTATAACTTGATTCTTTTTTTTCCCCCACTTCTCTACCCTATCTTCAATCCTGCTCCCCCTCCTTATTTACAAAAGTTTTGTTCCATTTTTTCCTTCCTTTTTGTCATTTTTTTCTTTTTCCTCCTTTCTTTTTCTCCTCTCTGTTCTCTAGTTCCCCTTCCCATTTGGACATTTTCTTCCTATTGCACAAAATCTATTATACATTTTGTCCTTTCTTACACTCTTGTTTTCTTAAAACAAAGATACACTGCAGTATTTACACATGTGTGTTTGATTTATTTTACTTAAAAATATAGCTTCAAGGACCATCCATTTACCTAGAAATATCTTGCACTTATCCTTCTTTATAGAAGAATAGTACTCCATTGTACTGAAAAGCCATCATTTTCTTCAGCCAATCATCAGCTGATGGCCATTTGGGCTCTTTCCAAGACTGAAGTGATCACAAACTGCTACTACAAACATGTGAGTGTTTATGTCACTGGTACGGTGCTTCTAATTCTTTTGTGAAGATATCAAAAAGATCATTTGATGAATCAAATGATTTTCTATATTTTGATCACTTATTTGTGTTCCATATGTTGTTTTAAAATCTCTACCTATGTTTGAGTGATCAGTGTGTTGAATTATAACCACAGAAATTAAGAATATGGGTTTTGTAATGAACTTTATTAGAACAACAGCTTGAATATCCGACAGCTACCCACATTGAGTAAGTTTTTGAAGCTTCTCACTTTGAATTACCTCACTTACTGAAAGTAGATAAGAATAGTGTCTCTATTGTCTTAGAGGTAAAGTAACAAATTAGAGTGAGATCTGAAAATTTCTCGGCAAAGACTGAAGTTGTTTTTCACAGTACAGAAACTCTGCTCTGGATGCTGTGGCTCTTTGGTGGAAACTGAATAATCCTAAGGTTAATAAACATTTCTGTGAGAAAAATATATTTCTTTTTTTTTTTTTTATCTTTTTGAGACAGGGTCTCACTATGCAGTTCAGGCTGGCCTTAAGCTCACTTTGTAGCTCAAGCTGGTCTCAAACTCACAACAATCCTCCTGCCTCAGCCTCCCAAGTGCTGGGATTACAGGCATGCACCACCATGCCTGGCTGAAAAATATATTTCTAAAGTGTCTTTATAAGGTGGGATAAAAAATTTCATAGTAATTTAATTTGGGAATCCTAAAGATGGCAAAATTGCTTCTGGCCTTCAATTTGTCTCTTTTAGTCCTTCTACATAAACACTCATTAGCAAACCATGTGATCTTATTTCTAGAGTGTGAATGTGTTTTCTAAGGATTAGGAAGTTGCATTTTGTAATACTGTATGGAAGAAAATAGCTAAATGCTGAAATAAGGAATAAAGAGCTATAAAAATAGAGTGACAAATTAAAAGTACAATACAAATGATATTATTCACAAAAGTGACTAAACTACCCCCAAAATCAATCATCTTGCATTGGATGAATAGTGTAAAAACTGCCTCAAAGCAACAGTTGAAGGTTTTATACAAATTGTATTGCCACTGACTCCTTTTACACAATTCTGTCTTCCTTTCACAAAGTTGTGGTATTATAATAAATTTAAGTAACTATGTGAACTGGTTAATTACTTCAGAAAGCAAAATGAAGATCAAAAATGACTGTGTTTCTAGAAAGACTTGAAATCAGTCTTCTCAAGTGGCCCCTCTTCTCCATCTGCTTTTCTTATCTCCAGATCTCTTTTCAGAGAATTTTCATGAAAAGTGCAATTAATGAATGAAATAAATTCATCAAGATGCTGTTAACAAAGTAAGTGCTCAACAAATGGTAGCTGAGAGCTTTGATAATCTTGATGTTAACGTGGTAATACATACTTCTGTCTTCAAAGAGCTGACATTGTTGAACTAGAAAAGAGATATAAGTTATAACAACATTCCAAAATGCAAGAATATGAAAACTCTTGAAGAGGACAATAGTATTCAGTGGCTTGGACCATATTCTTTGAAATTAAAATCCAAAGCTAGTAGAAGCTAATATTATAAAGACTAGCAGAAATTAATAAAGTTGAGACTAAAAGAGTACAAAAAATAAATGAATGAAGATGCTGTTTCTTTAAGAATAAACAAAATTGAAAACAAAGAAATTCATATCCAATCTCATTAAATCAAGGAAGGATACATATGAATGCAACTAGAAGCAAAAAAGAAAAAGTCACAGAAGATACCACAGAAATCCAGATATAATATCTGGCTTGAAAACCTGTACTCTCATAAATGGATCAATTTATAAGAAATAAGAGATTTCTAGATACATGTGAATTTTCAAAACAGAAGCAAGAAGATCTAGCAAGACCCTGTACCAGATAAAAACACTAACTTGTAAAATAAAAAAGGCAGTGTAAGTAAGCAGTACTAAAAAAATTACCATCTAATAAAAAAATCCTGGATGGCATTAATTTATGATTGAAATCTATAAAAATTTCTGGCAGGATTTAATACCAATATTCTTCAAACTCTTTAAAAAATGGAGAAGGTATGAGTACTTTCAAAATAACTCCAAAATATAGCATTACCCTGATTCTAAAAGCAGACAGAATGTGAACATAGAAGGAAATCACAGACCAAACTCTTTAATGAACATTTTTGCAAAAATCTGCAACAAGATATTGACAAAAGAATACAACAAATCATCAAAAAGATTATAGTTTGACCAAGTGGGCTTCAGCCCAGGAAAACAAGCAAATTTCAGCATGAGAAAACAAACTTATGAAATACATGATATTAACAGAAACAAGGGCAAAGTGCACATGATCACTTCAATAGATGCAGAAAATACCTTGACAAACCCAATATTCATTCAAGACAAGAACCCTCAAGAATATGTATAGAAAGACCGTAACTAACTCTGACAAAAGTCACTTGTTACAAACATACTGCCAATATCACACTACCTGGGAAAATGTCAAAACTTTCCTTCCAAAATTGGGAACAAGTGAAGGATGGTCTCTCTTCCTACTCCTCATCAACATAGTACTCAAAATGTTAGCTAGAGAAACCGGACAAAACAGAAATGAAACAAATATATATAGGAAAGGAAAAAGCCCAATTATTATTTACAGATGAAGTTATCTTCAACATAGAAGACACAAGAAATTCCATAGATTTCTAGAATTAAAAACTAAATTTCATGGCTTGTCTATAGGTGTCCCTGCAAAACCTTCATGTGCTCACATTAAGAGTTTTTTGGAGCTTGATTGTAAATATTTCCACGAATTGGAATTAGTATAGTTCTGAGTGTGGCTGAATGGGAAGACAGAAGCCCCATCCTGGGTGTGGGTAGGTCGCAGTATCCAAAGGAAGCCTGCACGGGATAAAATGAAAATGCAGGCTGGCTGCTTGTTGCCATCTGCCTGCAATGCCAGGAACTGCTTTTCGCCTGTGATGCTCTTCTGCTACCTCACTCTGCCTTTGAGCAGCCATCTGTGGACTATACCTCTGCAAACTTTGAGCCAAAATAATCCATTTTTATTTTTAAAAAACAATTCTGTTTTGCACCAAAAATTTTTATGCATTTCCCAATATTTAGTACTGTTGTTGTTTAGTCAGTTTGTTTGCTGGGAAGAGTAAAAGAAACTGTTATATAAATGCACATGTCTAGCTATCTAATATATAGCATTTGAAGTATTGTTAATGATATTGTATACTGAAAATTTTTGAAGAGAGTAAGTAGATTTTAGGTACTTTTAATACACAAACACAAAGGCAGCTGTGTAAGAGGAAGGCTGTTAACAGGTCTGAGCACTGCAAACATTTTGTTAAACATATGCACTGTCCCATTTCGCTTATAAGTGGCGTTTTATTCTGACACATTGTTGCTGTGTGCAATTCTAAGCTACTCAAATTTAAATGTAATAGGTCAGGCAGTTATCTTGGTTTCTCAATGTAACCAAGAGGTGTGCAAAATGGGAGCTGAATGAGGTTGCTGCCAGAGTAATATGAATAGTTTCATAGGAAATATTTTAGGAAAAGTAGATTCTAAAATAACAATAAGGGAACAGCCAAGAATATAGACCAGTGAGTAACACAGTCAGTTATTTCATTATAAATATCATGTAGAATACATCCTAGGTTGTGCTGCATTTTTATTTCAGTGGCAGCACTATTGTTTTCACACCAACGTTATCACCAACCTGTGAGCCATGCATTTTGTACAGAGTTTAACTCCATCCTGATGGGACCATGGAGCCTGTAAAAGAAATGTTAGTATGCAGCACATGATTGTTCCCAAAGTATGATGACGTACAACACAAATATAGTGATTAGGAGGAATTTTGGAAGACACTTAACAGGATAAGATCGATGCAAAACATGTTTGGGAAGGAATTCTGTGTTAACACTGGGAGGTAATGATTTTCATATTTCTGTTCAGATGCAATAGAGCTTATGCCTCTACCATCTCTACCCAAAGTACGTGATTATTTGTCTCTCTGTAGTTTTAATATTATTAGTTACTTACACAGTTCTGTGGTCTTGCCCCTGATGTTATGCTCAAGAAGTGTTCATTAACTAAAACACATTGAGGAATAGCCAAAATGCTAGTTTTCTGTGACACTGAGAAGGATTTTGAACACACAGAGGAATTCATAACACAAGCAAGTACAGACATGAAGCTGTATGGAGTATCACTGAGCTGGCTCCTCCTGGAAAAGACAATTTGTCTCCATTTTGGAAAACTCTTGTTTTACTTTCTTGTACTGATACATACAGAACTGGCCAGGAACATGCTCTACTCCATTATTTGGCTTTATGGAATGCAAATGGGTCTAGCCAAGGCACCAATGTGTAGCCTTTCAAGGAAAGCAACAAATATGGGATGTCTTGCCTATAACTTCCTACTAACAAGCATAAACTGAGCTGAAAGATGCTGCCCTGTTGGCTGGGATTGAGCCTGAAGATAGAGGTTGTAAATTCCTAGGGTAGGAAAAGCTAGACATCAGAGCTAAGGCAGCCCACCTCAAAATCAAGATACTTCCTCAGTCTGTGTTATGCAGATTCCTCTAAATTTAGAGGCTACCTGTTACTAGAATCCAGGATCTTTTCTGTATACCTCTTTTTGCTTATTACAGAGGTGCTATTGTGGATCCTACCTTGCCCAGCTCACAGTAATAATGTATTACCTACTGTTCTCACTATCACTCAATCCCAAGTCTCTCACTCTTCATGAATTCTTAAACCTGGGTTCAATTCTGGGTCATGGCCTTTGTTCTGGTTAGCCATTGCTCTGAATGGACTTAGGATCCAACAACTGCTGATATATCTTTGTCTCTTTACTCTGACCATGGGTTGCATTAGAAGTGGTAGAGCAGAATTTAGTTGTGAGAATTCCAATAACTTTTCCCTTGGATTACAATTTATAAACTCTGGTTTGTGCAAATGTCGAGACCAGTTTACTATAAAGCTGGGCAAGTTGTGTGAACACAATAGGAAGCATGAAGTACAGAGACCATGGGGATTCAGTTGTGCAACCAAATTAACATTTGCTATGGAGAGTTGTAATTGGAAAAGGATATGTGTACTAGAGCATAAGTGTTTACTATGTAGGGAAGAGCTGGGAAGGCACAAAGACAAAGTGTGCCTAACCCTAGTGAATATCACCTAGGTAAGAAGGCTTTAATGTGGTGCACTGGCAACATCTCAAAGCAGAAATTTTCATGGAGGGCAGATAGAACTTCCATTTTTCATCCTTATGTACTGTATCTGTGTTTTGAAGTTTATGTTCAGTTTCATCATGTCTTGGCTATACTTATAAGTGCAAAACAGCATCTGTAAATCACTGAGCTTCTAAAATATTTTACTTCAATACTTTGTGCCATCAGGCTCCTCATACTTTTATTTATAGATAATATGATTCTGATTACGATTTTGACAGTAAAAACAAAACAAAAGTCTTACAAGGTACTTTCCAGTTGTTTTAAAACTGCATAGTCTTCCCAAACAAACATCCTCCCTGCAGTTTTGGAGGATATGGTCATAAATCACATATAATCAGGCAAGTAGAATATACATTTAACATTTGAAAAGAATGCCATGAACTGGGATGTAATTCTCTGTTGTTTTCTTTCTCAGGGAAAAAATAATGCAAAGTTTTGTTCCTTGTGTTGAAGCTCTTTAGATTTAGTAATTGGTCTTCATTTTTTTTCTTCTAAGTGAAGAAAATGAATCAGCTATCATTTTATATATAGTAATATAATAGAAATATGAAAATACGAAAATAGTGAGATAAGTTATCCTGCATTTTAGAGTCTTATGCTACTTCATTATCACTACTGATGGTAGGACAAGGAGTATAGCTCGCTGTTTTACCATATACATAGTACGCAGAAAGCCATCAATTTGGTCCCTATGACAATAAAATAAAAAAATCAAAGGCAACAAAAAATACTAAAAAAAAATCTCCCAGATTTTATTACTGATAATAAAATGTAGACCTTCATTGTAATATTGAAAAGTGGCTAATCCACTTCTCTTCCTTATACCAAGGGAATCGTAGCCATTGAGGCAATTAGTCATGCCATGCAAAAATTAAGAGAGGCATTCCAACCTGTACAAGAATTCTCCACTTTCCCTCTAGATGCAATTTTACTTTTCTTAAAAACCTATTTGTATGTTTAAATGAGGTTTAAAAAGATCTCAAAACTGAGCATGGTATTATACGCCTGTTATTCCAGCACTGTGAGAAGCTGAGGCGAGTTCTCTGGGACATAGCAAGACTCTATGTCAAACTAAAAAAATGTAAAAAGGGCTGGGGACATGTCCCATGTGAAGACCCTGTGTTTAACTACTGGTAACACACACACACATGCACACACACACACACACACACACACACACTTTCTTTTCTGTTTAATTTTATTTTTAAATTAATTTTATTGACAAAAATGTAGCAATGAGACTTTCAAAACAGGTTAGCAGGACAGTTACAATAATTAATAAACTGCATGTTGTTGTCTTTGTAGTAGTTATTCATAGTACAAGATGCAGACATGATACTTTGTCTAAACATTATTAGTTCAAAACTTTCTGCTCATTGAACTAGGAGAAAGTAGCTGCATATCTATGATAATTACTTTGTATATACAGATATATATATATATATATATATATATATATATTTTTTTTTTTTTTTACTACAAAATGGTCCTTCATTTATCTCCCCCTTTTTTGTTTACTTTTGGCAGAGATGTGTATCCATTGCCATTCATATATTGTAGGTGAAGGAATTCAGCAAGGAAACCCATTATACTCCAGTAGTCTATAATAGTAGAGGGTTGTCAGAATGACTGATAATGTCAGAAGTTGTTGATTGAGCCTTTGACTGCTCAGCATATTAATATAGCTTTAATTATTATACCTCATTTTTATACTGTTCTGTTGGATGGTTAAGGCCAAGCTAAAGCAAGACAAAAAATGTAACTTTTTAAAATGTGATAAGGTCACTCAAATCTCCTCAGGATTTACCCTGGAACCCTGTACTGCAGTTTGTGGATGTTTTGTCAATGTCAGCCATGCGGATGAGTCACGGCCCTTGAGTGACCAATTTGCTCTCTGAGAAAGCCTGAGAGACTATTTGGTCTCCTGGTGGCTCTCATTAAGCACATTCTAGATTCCTTATGAGAGGTTTGAGTAGCCCCATTTTATTTTATATTTTTATTTATTTTTTATTTAAGTACAAATATTAATGAGACAGTTTCAAGACATATTAACAGGACAGATTCGATAAGTTAATACACTGCAAACTGTTTTCATAATGTTTTGGTATCATACAAGGTGCACACATGATATTATGCTTATAGACATTACTATAGCAGATGTCTCTTATCAGTAAATTAAAAGAGTGTAGCTTTTTACTTATCTCATTTTTTTGTACCTAAATTACACCACAGGTTCAATAATGAATACGTTCTACCTTGTTATTTTCCTAGTGGTTGTCCATAGTACTAGAATCTGAGATAATATCCTGTCAAATCACAATTAGTGCAAATCTTGCTTCTTATAGAATTATGCACTAGCATGGCATATTTATCCTAACCATAATGTTTATACACACAAATCATGATTCTTCCTTTCTATGCCCCTTTTTTTTGTCTAGACCTGTCAGAGATGGGCACTCCATTGTCATTAACCCAATTTAGGTTCCTGAACTCGGCGACACAATCCAACACAGTCCAGCATTTCACAACAATAGTGAGTTATCTGAAGAATTTGTTGACTATAGCCATTTACAGCTCAACTCATTATTGTGGCCCTGCATTTTTATACTTTTCTGCTGGATGGTTAAGACTGAGAGAGAGCAAGACCTATATACCAAAACATGTACTTTTTGTTTCTGATGAGGTCAGTGAAGTCCGCTCAGAGTTTATCTTGTAATCCTGAACCTTATTATGTAGATCCCTTGTCTGTGTCATCCATATGGATGAGTCACAGCCAATGTTTGACTAGTTTGCTTTCTGTGAGAGCCTGAGAGAAAGATTTCTCTCCATGGACTCTCCCCAGATACACTATACATCATCAATCTCCTTGCTCTGTGGCTCCATAATCTCCTTGATCAGAAAATTGCATCACAACTGAGTTTCATGATGTTATAGTACAGGTTCTCCTATGTCCTGAGTCTTTGCTAACGCTGAAAAGCTAGGGCCAAAATGTTGGCTGGCAGGATATTATGTCAGCTTCTAGTACTATGGACAACCACTAAGAAAATAACAAGGTATAAAGTATTAATTATTGAATCTTTGATGAATTCAGGTATAAAAAATAAGATACACAAACAGCTACACTCTTTATTTACTGATAAGAGACATACGGTATAATAATGTCTATAAGTATATCATGTATGCAACTTCTATGATACCAGAACATTATGAAAACAGTTTTCAATGTATTAATTTATCAAATCCATCTTGTCAAGGTATCTTAAAACTGTGTCACTGATATTTGTACTTCAATGAAACAAAAATAAAAAAAAATTTAAAAAGTGCAAAAAAAAAAATGTTGGCTGTCCTTGCGGCTCTTCTACTGCTCCAATTTTCATCTGTGAACTCAGGTTGTTAACCATCCAGAGGAAAAGCTGATTAGCAACCTGCAGCATATGCCATTAAGTTTGCCCTGACTCAATAGTTTTTAGTTGTTGTTGTACATTTCTATTTGTATTTCTTCTTTTGACTTCTTATACTAGAGAGACTACATGATATTTGCACATGTGTGTCTGGTTTATTTCACTTAGTAGTGGGTTGTCAGAATGACTGGTAATGTCAGAAGTTGTTGATTGAGCCTTTGACTGCTCAGCATATTAATACAGCTTTAATTTTTATAACTCATTTTTATACTGTTCTGTTCGATGGTTAAGGCCAAGCTAAAGCAAGATGAAAATGTAACTTTTTTTATTCTGATAAGGCCATATGTTGAACATATATGTTTCACTGGCATCCAAGTTTATCATTGTTAATAGCTGAGTAATACTCCATTATATAGAAATACCACATCGTTTTCAACCATTCCTCATGTGATGGACATCTTGGTTGTTTCCAAGATTTTACAATCACACATTGCGCTGCTATAAACATAGGTTCACATATATCACTATGATACAATGTTTTCAGTTCCTCTGGGAAATTTACCAGTAGGAGGATAGCTGGCTTGAATGGGATTTCAAGTCCTACTGTTTTGAAAAGTCTGCACACTGATGACCACAATGGTTTTACCAGTCTACATTCCCACCAGCAGTGGAGAAGTGTTCCCCTTTCCCCACAACTTCTGCAACATTTGTTGTTGGTTGATTTCTTTATGATAGCCATTCTTTCTGGAGTGATGTGGTACTCAGTGTTGTTTTCATTTGCATTTCACGGGTGGCTGGTGATGTGGAGAAGTTTTACATATATTTATATCCTTTTTTAATTTTGTCCTCTGAAAAGTGTTTGTCTTAGATGCCCATTTCAAATTGGGTCTTTAAATTTGAGGGCCCTCTTATATCTTAGTTCTTTGTATATTCTGGACAGCAGACCTTTCTCTGACTGCTTATTAGGATTTTTTCAAAGTTTGTGGGTTGTCTTTTCACACTGTTGACAATTTCCTTTGATGTGATGAAATTACTCAAGAAGAGTTGATCCCAGTTGTTAATTCTTTCAAGAGGTTCCCGTATGTTTTTTCATGAACTCTTTACCTACCCCTATGCCTTCAAGAGTTCCTCCTACTTTTTCTTCCAGGAGAATGAGTGCTTCTGTTTCAATGTTTAGATCTTTAAGATTCTACATTTTGAATTTAGTGTAGTGCATGGTGATAGGGCTGGGTCAAGTTTTAGTTTTCAGCATGTAGAAAGCCTGGTTTTACACCACCATTTGGTAGAGAGGCTATCTTTCTTCCAGTGAGTCTATTTGGCCCCTTTGTGGAAGATCAGATGGCTGAGTGTGTTTGTAGGTGCTTCTAGTCTTCTAATCTATTCCACTGATCCTCAGGTCTATATCATTGCCACTACCATGTTGATTTTATCACAGTGGCTTTGTAGTATAATTTCAAGTCAGGAATTGTGGTGCCTCCTGCCTTGTCTAAATTGGCCAAGATTGCCTTTGCTATTCTAGGGCATTTGTAATTCCAAATAAATTTTAGGAACGATTTCTCTAGGTCTGGGAAGTATGTTGGTGACAGTTTGACAGGGATTGCATTAAATCTGTATAGCAAATTTGGGAGCATGTCCATCTTGACAATGTTGATTCTTCCTATCCAGGAGCATGGAATATCTTTCCATTTTCTGAAATCCTCTATGATTTCTTTTCTTGGGGTGTTGTAATTTTCTGTGAAAAGATCTTTGACTTCCTTGGTTAATTGAATTCCAAGGTATTTCATTTTCCGCGGTGCTATTGTAAAAGGTATTGTTTCTATTGTTTCCCTTTCAGTGTGCTTGTTTTCTGTGTAGAGGAATGTTATTGACTTTTGAGTATTGATTTTGTATTCTGATATGCTACTGAATTTTCCTATCAGTTCTAGTAGTTTCTTGATTTAATATTTGGGGTCTTCCAAGTAAAGTGTCATGTCATCTGCAAATAGTGATAATACTTCTTCTTTACCTATTCTTATTCCCTTTATTTCTCCTTCTTTTCTACTGTCTGTTGCTGATGATTCCAAGACTATACTGAATACGAGGGGTGATAGAGGACATCCTTGTCTTGTACCTGATTTAAGAGTAAAAGATTTCAGTTTTTCCCCATTTAGGATTATATGAGCTTTTGGGTTGTCATAGCAGGCTTATATCAAGTTAAGATAGAGTCCATCTATTCCAATTTTCTGTAGGACCTTGAACATGAATGAGTATTGGACTTTGTCAAAAGCTTTCTCTACATCAATTGAGAAGATCATGTGGTTTTTAGATTTCGGTCTATTAATATATTGTATTACATTTATAGATTTTCGAACATTGAAACATCCTTGCATCCGTGGGATGAATCCTATCTGTTCATGGTGTTGATATTTTTGATGATTTTCTTTATTATATTTGCTAGGATTTTATCGAGTATTTTTGCATCTATGTGCATGAGCGAGATTGGCCTGTAGTTTTCCTATTTGGTTGTGTCTTTCCCTGGTTTTGGAATCAGTATAATACTTGCCTCCACATATGGTTTTGGGAGGACTGCTTCCTTTTCAATTCCATTGAAGAGTTTGTGGAGTGTAGGGATTATATCTTCTATAAATTGGTTGTAGAATTCAGCTGTGAATCCATCAGGACCTGAATATTTCTTTATCAGTAGGTTTTTTATTATGTTTCATATTTTGTTTGCTGTTATTGGCTTATTGAGAGTTCTTATATCTTCTTGGTTCAGTTTTGGTAATTTGTACCTTTCAAATAATCTGTCCATTTCTTCTATGTCTTCTATTTTGTGAGTGTGAATTTCTGCTTAATCTGTGGTGATTTCACCCTTTTAATTCCGTATTGCATGCACTTGAATTTTTTCTTTCCTCTTTTTGATGAGGTTGGCCAGAGTATTATCAACTTTATTTAGTTTTTCAAAGAACCAACTTTTTGATTTGTGAATTCTGTGAACTGTTTTCTTGATATCAACTAAATTAATTTCTGCTCTAATCTTTATGATTTCTTCCTGTCTTTGCACTCTGGGTTTTGTTTGTTCTTTTTCTAGTTGGCGAAGTTGCAACTTTAGGATGTTTATTTGTTCCCTTTCTATTTTCCTAATGGGTGAGTTTATAGCTATGATTATCCCCATAAGAACTGCTTTCATTGTATCCCATAAATTCTAGTAAGTTGTGCTAGAATTTTCATTGAATTCTAGATATCATTGAATTTCTTGTTTAATTTATTCTGTGACCCATTGATTGCTCAGTAGGGTGTTGTTTAGATTCCATGAATTTAGCGGGTTTTTCTGGTTTTTTTTTTTTTTTTTGTCATTTATTACCAGTTTCATTTCACTGTGGTCAAATAATATTCCTGGGATAATTTCTATTTTCTTGCATATACTCACACATGACTTTTGGAGTAGTGTGTGGTCCATTTTCTAATATGACCTGTGTGCAGGTGAAAAAAATGTGTATTCAGCTGTGGTTGTGTGGAACACTCTGTATATGTCCACCAGGTCCATTTGTTACAAGCTCTGGTTCAATTCTGCTACTTTCTTGCTATTTTTTTTGTCTGGTTGACCTATCTTTTTGGGATAAGGGGTTATTAAGGTCTCCTGTTAAGATTGTGGTCTTAGATATTAGTTTTTTCATGTCTATTAGTTGGGTGCTCCTGTGTTGGGTGCATAGATATTTATGAGTGTTACCTTTATGTATTGAATTTTTCCCCTGTCCAATATATTTCCTTATTTGTGTTGTTTGATCCTTTCCGTTTTGAAGTTGAGACTGTCTGAGAACAGAATTGCTACTCCTTAAAGACCTGATTCAGAAACCGGCATCTGAGATGAATACTCACTTCTCAGAGGATGAAATTAAAGAAGCAATTAAATATATGAAAAAATGCTCCATATAACTAGCCATTCGTGAAATGCAAATGAAAACAACACTGAGATACCATCTCACTCCAGAAAGAATGACTATCATAAGGAAATCAACCAACAACAAATGTTGGAGAGAGTGTGGGGGAAAAGGGAACACTTCTCCACTGCTGGTGGGAATGTAGACTAGTACAACCATTGTGGAGGTCAGTGTGGAGACTCCTCAAAGCAGTAGGACTAGAAATCCCATTCAAGTTGGCTATCCCCCTACTGGGAATTTTCCCAAAGGAACTGAAAACATTGTATCATGGTGATATATGTGTACCTTTGTTTATAGCAGCACAGTGTGTGATAGCAAAATCTTGGAAACAAACAAGATGTCCATCACATGAAGAATCTTTGAAAAAGATGTGGTGTTTATATATAATGGAGTTTTACTCAGCTATTAAGAATGATAAGCTTGAAGCATATGTACTGAAGTGGATGCTACTTGAACATATACTCATAAGTGAAATAAACCAGACACACGTGTAAATATCATATAGTCTCCCTAGTACAACAAGAAAAAAGCAGAAATACAAATGGAAACTTAGAACAACAACTAAAATCAATTGAGTCCGATAAGGCAAAGTGAAAGGCATATGCTGCAGGACACTAATCAGCTTTTCTTATGGATGGTTACCAACCTAAGTTCACAGATCAAAGTTGGAGAAATAGAAGAGCCACAAGGCCAGCCAAAATTTTGGCCCTAGCCTTTCAAGGGCAGTGAAGACTCAGGACATAGGAAAACCTGTATTGCAACATCATGAAAATCAGTTGAGCTCCAAGTTTTCTGAACAAGGAGATTATGGAGCCACAGAGGAAAGAGATTGAAGTTGTATAGTGTGCCTGGGGAGAGTCACATGGAGAGAAAACTTTCTCTCAGGCTCTCATAAAGAGCAAACTGGTCAAGCATTGGCCATGACTCATCTGCATGGATGACACAGACAAAGGATCTACAGAATAAGGTACAGGTCTACAAGATAAACCTTGAGGGAGCTCATAAGAAACATAAAGTACATGTGTTGGTATATAAGTCTTGCTCTATCTACATCTTAACCATCCAGCAGAAAAGTGTAAAAATGAAGTATACACTATGGGGCCATAATAATAAGTTGAGCTGTAAATGGCTATGGTTGACAACTTCTTCGGATAACTATTGTTGTGGAATGCTGGACTGTGTTGGATTGTGTCGTCGAGTTGTAGCACCTAAGTTAGTTGAATGACAATGTAGTGCTCATCTTTGGCAGGTGTAGACAAAGGAAGGGGTATAGAAAGGAAGAATCATGATGTGTGTGTATGGACAGTGCAGATGGGATAGATAATGCCATGCTTCTACATAATTCTAGGAGAGGCAAGACTTGCACTAATGGTGGTTGGGCAGGATATTATGTCGGCTTTTAGTACTATGGATAACCACTAGGAAAATAACAAGGTAGAAAGTATTAATTATTGAATGTTTGATGTAATTTAGGTATAAAAAATAAGATACGCAAACAGCTACACTCTCTTAATTTACTGATAAGAGACAGACGGTATAATAATGTCTGTAAGTATAATATCATGTATGCACCTTCTATGATACCAAAACATTATGGAAACAGTTTGTAATTTATTAATTTATCAAATCCATCTTGTCAAGGTATCTTAAAACTGTCTCATAGATATTTATACTTCAATAAAACAAAAAATAAAGAAAGAAAGAAAGAAAAATGATACAAAAAGAAAAACAAATTGCTAGTCCACCTTTTGTCTGAGGTGCTGGAGCATGCAGTATTGTTTTCCATCCTTTGACTTTGAGCCTATGAATGTTCTTTTGAGTCAAGTGTGTTTCTTGTATACAGTATATTGCTGAATTTGTTTCCTAATCCACTGAGCCAGTCTATTTCTCTTAATTGGTGAATTGAGTCAATTTACATTGATAGTTATAATTGAAATGTGTTGACTTATGTTTGTCATGATATTTACCTGCTGTTGTTTACTCCTTTGTATCTTGTGTTTAATTGTCTGTCCTACTTAGTGGCTTCCTTCTATTCTCATTCATGGAGTTCTGGTCATTGTGGTTTCTCTCTAGAACATCTTTCAGGAGTCTCTTTAGGGATGACTTTGTCATCATGAAATTCTTTAGTTGTTTTTCATCATGGAAGTATTTCATTTCTCCATAAAACTTGAATGAGAGTTTTGCAGGGTATAATAGTCTGGGCTGGAATTTGTTTTCATACAGGACTTGAAGAACTCTGTTCCATGTTCTCCTTGCCTTCATGGTCTGTATAGAGAAGTTGCCTGTATTTCTGATGGGTTTTCCTTTGAATGTTATCTGCTTCTTCTCTCTAGCAGCTTTCAGTATATTATTTTTGTGTTGGATTTCTGGGATCTTACTATTATATGTCTTGGTATGTTTTTACTTGGATTGAAGTTATTTGGTGTTCTGTATGCTTTGGTGACCTGAATGTTGGATTGTTTCCTCATATTTTGGAAGTGATCTGCAATTACTTCTCCACAAATTATTTTTATGTCATTTGTATTGACTTCTTCATCCTCATTGATACAAATTATTCTCACATTGTTCATCCTGGCTTCATCTTACAGGTGATGGATTATTTTTTTCCTGCATTCTCATGTTTTTAAGGGACCTTTTCTCACCTTTTCACTAGCTGCAGTAGCATCTTCAAGATCTGAAACTGTCTTCACGTTCACTCAAATGGTTTTATAGACTTGTGATTGATATTTTTATTTCTTCCATATATCTTTGACTGTGTTTCTTGTGTTCTATTTCTTTTCTGTATTGCTCATGCAAGGAATCCATCATATTTCTGATGTTTATTTTTTTTTATCCGTGTCTTCTTTAGAGTTATTTATTAATTCTTTTTCTGCAGTTTCTTCCAACTTGGGTTTCCTCTGCATATTTCTGGACTTGTTTCTGTATTTCAGATGCTATGATCTTAAAGGATTCTTTTTTTTTCAAAGAATTCTTTTTTGATTTCAGAAATTATTTCTGCTTTGAGTTCCTCATGACCTTTCTGCTGTTATTTCTTTGCTTCAGATGCTGTTCATTCATACATTTCAGCTGGAATAGTGCTCTCTGCACTTGTTCTTGGTGAGCATTGGTTTTCCCCTCAGTGTTTCTGCATTTGATTCTTTATTTCATATGCTATGTATTCAGATATTTCTTTTTTTATTTCAGGAATTAATTCTCGTCTGAGTTCCTCTATACCTTTCTGCTGTTGTTCCTTTGCTTCAGTATCTGTTAATTCATTCATTCCAGCTGAGCTAGTGTCCTCTGCACTTACTGATGGACTTGATTCCTGAGATTGCATTTTTCTCCTTGTCCTTGTCATTTTGTATAGCACTGACCTCTGACCTTTGGTGTAGAGCTTTGGTGCAGCTATAACCTTAGCATGTAACGAGATTCGGGTGGCAGTCTATTAAGTTTGAGATTATCCATTTATGCCTGTCCTGGATCTAGCTGTTCTGTCCAGTTCCTCTTTTGTTGCAGCTCCTGTCCTTCCCCTCTGTTGATTCCCTGGTCAGGCAAGCACAAACCGAACTGGGATGCAGAGCTAGTAGTGAAAATTCCCACTGTCTTGGCTGGCTTTGGGGTGAGGATCTGGAAAATTGCCGGAGTTGGCTCTCCTGTCTCAGACAGGTCGCTCTCTAGGTTGAGAGGCCTGGGCTTTTGTGGGTCTGCTGGGCTCCCAAAAGGATAGTGGATGTTCTTATTCACCAGGTAGGCTGTACTGGGTCAACCAACCTGTGCTTGGCCTTGGGCCACGGTCTGGAACCTGAGAAGGCTGGGCAAGGTTTCTTTGGCACAGTGGGCTTGGAACCCTCACTCACAGGCCAACGTGCGCTGGGTCTGGGGCCGTGGGGTGGGATTGGTAATTGCTTGGAAATGTCTCTCCAATGCGGCGGGTCTGGAGTTCTCCACTCACCGATCTTTGATGCCCAGGGAGTCGGGGAAATTCCCATGTACTCAGCTGGCTTTAGGGCAGGGGATTTGGGGAGTTGCTGGTGAGTGGGCCCTGAGGTTTCAGGCCAGTCACTGGCTTGGAGGACTTGGGAGTGGGGCGCGGGAAGAATCCAAAGGCTTTCCCTCAGACTCACCACTCACTTACTGATCTTGGAAGCCTGGTGAGTAGTGCAAATTCTCATTCACTGGGAGGGCTTGGGGCAGGATCCAGGAGACTGCTGGACTTAGCACTGGCCCTGCTCTCTTAGGCTAGTCTCTCTGGCTGGGTGGGCTTGGGCAATATCAAGGAAGATGGCGGAGTTGGCCCCCTGTCTCAGGCCAGTTGTTTTGCCTTGGCAGGCGTGGGAGGGATCATCTACCTTGTCGATTACTTTCTTCTCTGGCCCCACAATAACCTTAAAAAAATTTTTTTTTTCTTTTTTGTACTTTAGGGAAGTGTCTACAGGGTGTTCAGATTCTCAGTACTAGATTTGGACTTATAGTGGTTTGCCTGTTTACAGCCTTCCAAGAGCTGGAATTAAAAGCACCCACCACCACACCCAGTCTCAATTGTTGCCTCACCACACCCTGGGGTGGGATCAACATGGTGGCCCCTGCAGCTGCTTTCAGACACTTTACTCAAATTTTATTTTTATTGAATTATTTTAATGTATTTGCAGTGTATATTAAATAAATTTCTAACCTATTTCTCCTTTGAATATACAAGTAATAATTTGTCGTTTTAGTATAAAGGGAATATTTCAAACACTCTGTTAGATGTAATGAACACCACATTTTCATTGGCCAAAAAAGATTAAAGCTAAGTCATGAAAAGCAAAATCTGCCTGCCTGCCTGTCTGATTTTCTTTCTTTCTTTTCTTTCTTTCTTTCTTTCTTTCTTTCTTTCTTTCTTTCTTTCTTTCTTTCTTTCTTTCTTTCTTTCTTTCTTTCTTCTTTTTCTTTCCTTTTTTTATATTTTAATTTTATTGAAGTACAAATATCAATGACACAATTTTAAGGCACCTTAACAGGGAGGATTTGATAAATTAATACATTGCAAACTGTTTTCATAATGTTTTAGTATTGTACAAGGTACATACATGATATTATACTTGTGGACATTATTATAGCAGATGTCTCTTATCAGTAAATTAAGAGTGTAGCTGTTTGCGTATCTAATTTTTTATACCTGAATTATATCAAAGATTCAATAAGTAATACTTTCTACCTTTTTATTTTCCTGGTGATTGTCCATAGTACTAGAAGCCGACAAAATATCCTGTCCAACCACCATTATTGCAAATCTTGCCTCTCTTAGAATTATGTAGACGCATTTCTTATCTATCCCAACTCTACTGTCCATACACACACATCATGATTCTTTCTTTCTATACCCCTTCCTTTGTCTACACCTGTCAAAGATGGGCACTCCATTGTCATTCAACCAATTTAGGTGCCTGCACTCAATGACACAGTCCAACACAGTCCAGCATTCCACAACAATAGTGAGTTAGCTGAAGAAGTTGTCAACCATAGCCATTTACAGCTCAACTTATTGTTCTGGCCCCACTCTCTGTACCTCATTTTTGTACTTTTCTGCTGGATGGTTTTACTCAAATTTTTGGCTGGTCCTCCATACTCTCCTTGAACAGAAAATTTGGGACACCTCTGTGTTATAATATGTTATAGCATAGGTTCTCTTGTGGCCTGAGTCCCCACTGATCATGAAGGGCCAGGAAAAATGTTGGCTATCCTTGTAGCGCTTGTTTTTCTCTTATTTTTTGGTGTATAAACTTAAGTTGTTAACCGTCCGGAAGAGAAGCTTAATGATATTATTAATCTACAACTTTTGTTTAAAATGATAAAAGAAAAAGCATAAAATAATGTTAGAAATTATACAGAATTTCATTAAACAAAATAATAAGAATTTGACAATGCTTGTTATATTACATATTACCCTCAAATTAGTCGATTAGATTACCACATATACACATGCAAAATTGGGAAGGAAAGAAAAAAAATCAAGTTTTAACTGTTTCTTTCAATAGATCAGGAGAAATCAATTATCCAAGCTATCCTTAATATATGCCTAAATATAATTATCTTTTTCTCTCTTTTATCCTTTTCCTTATCTCAGTTTTTTTCTTTCCATTGAACAGATTCTTTCCCTTTCATAGTATCTATTGTATCTTTCAGATTTTATTTATTGTTTCAGGTTCTCACAATAATGTTACAGTACAACGTTTGCACATGTGGGTCTGATTTATTTCACCTACCAACATGGTCTCTAGTTACAACCATTTACCTATAAATTCTTGAAACCAAGTGTTAATAATCAAGAAGCTACTGTTAATCTCTTTTAATATGTTTATTTTTCTTTGTTTTGAAAATTTTTCAGGGAGTAGAAGATAAAGAAAGGAGCTTGGCTGATTAGAAGAAAAGCAGCATGTGTTAGTGACAGAGGATATAAACAAAGTATTTAGAAATGATATTGTCATCAAGAATATAAATTCTATGTGAATTTCATGGGATAAAACATTATTGGAAGAGTAACTCAGTATGAAAAGACAGCTTTATGGGTGGAGTAAATTCTTTATTATTTTTCTTTCACTTATTGATGAATAAAGCATGAATTTCTTAAAGTGTATTCCCAGTCTAGCAATGTTAGTATGCTAGAAAAACTTGTTAGAAATGCAAATTTTCAGGTCTTTCTCAAACCTGAGAAAACTGAGAGGCCCAGCAACCTGTATCACAAGAAAAATCTAGGTTATTTTGATAAAATTGTGGAACCAAAGATGTAGGGATAAGATATGGAGACACAGATAAGCTTCAGGTACTGAGCGAATGTACTGTGGACCTTGATATAGTACTTAAATTTAGGTATACTGGTATTTTCCTTTATAAATGAAAGAATTATTGACCCTCTGTATCCATAGATGCTGCATTCTTGGTTTTAATGAACTATAGATTATAAATTACATCTAGGAACCAGGGAGGTGGCTTAGGGGAATAAGGACTTCCATGCTTCCTTGGCAAGTGCAAGGGCCTGAGTTTAATCTCAGTTCCACAAAAGAAAAAAATATATATATCTATACTGAACATGTACAGAAATGAAATTCTGTATAATTTCTAATTTTCTCCTGAAGAAAACATATAAAAATTACACAGTACTTACATTGCATTAAACATTAGTAAGCCAGAGATGATTTAAAGTTTATGGAAGACTGAAGTGCTCTACGTAAATACTTCCCATTTTGATATAAGTGACTTTGCATCTGAGAATTTTGGGATTCTTGGAAGTTCTAGAACTAATCTACAAATATCCTGGAACAACTACACTAATAATTACATTATAGGATTATTGTCAGAGTTAAATGAGATGTTTAAAAAGTAAGAGACTATTAAATAGAACCCCTCTTATTATCTTGGTGAATACCTGGTAAATGCCTATATACTTCATGGGACTTGCTAGATATACCCAAGTAGGAATTCCTAAAATATATCAGGCACCATTGAGTACCTACCTACATAAGAGAAGATTTGAAAGACTAAAGTCATTGTTTATGGTAGACCATTTGGAAGGAGTTCTAAGGTGTTCTACCTGTTTTCCTTTTAGGAGAAAACAATGACTGCTCCCCTTCAAATAGAAGATTAAAGTCTGTGAATCAAGGTAAGATATGTAATCACTTCTGAGTATTCAATCCATTTGGGGAAAGTAAAGAAAATGAAACCAGATGAAGACCTGTTCCCCATGTCTTTAGAGCACAGCCAATACAGACTCTTAAGTCTGCACTCTTGTGAGGCAGCCCCAGATTCCAAGATCAGGAGGTGCAGTCAGCTATTGGGCAGGTTGCACTTCTTCTGTTTAGACAAACTAAGATATGTGTATTTTCCATGGATCAATTTTATGTCATACATTAGAAGATAATAAAATTTAAAATTTAAAAAAATATTTATTATTTATTTTTATTTTATATTTTGTGTAGCTCAACATGCCCTGAGGGTGGGGCTGGCATGGCATGTGGTGCTGGGGACTGAACTTCGGTCCGCTATGCCTGCCTAAGCTTACCTAAGCAAGTGCTTTAGACAACTCAGCTATCTCACCAGCCTTGAATATGTTTTTGAAAGAATGATAGGTCAGTGCCTATCATATGATAGTCAGTGTATGCTAGAGATGAGGAGGATCCAGTCACAGGGTTGGAGCTCACTGTAATGTCCCATGTGGGTGCATCAGGAGGCTGATGGTGTGCTATGGAAGACCAAAGGGTCTGTGCTGGTGTCAGGATGATTTGTACCTTTGGTGGCTGGTTTTCATACACTGAGATGGGTTTTTACTGGAAACGTTTAACCACCTGTTTATAATCCCTTAGATCCCATTTCCTATGCCCTGACTGTGGAACAGTCAGAAGACAGAGGAAAGATGGAGAAAACCCAGGATGGTGAGAATATGATAGCTTTCTTTACCCACAGTTAATCCCTGAGCTGAGAAAACAAAGATATTTGAATAAAGTATGTTAGTACAGTCAAGCTTTAGGATAAATAGGACTATTATGATATCTGAAAATAACAGCATTCTGTTAGATGAAAAATAACACAAAATTGGTGGAATTTTTCCAAAGGTCACAACAAGACAAATAGAATCAATAGGGAATGTTTGAATGATGCAATTGAAGAAAATGGAGACTACCTTAGGCTTGTATGTCATCAAATTTAAACGTGTAAGAACCTAACAGATAGCCCTTGACATAGAAGAGCTGACCAGTACAAACTCTTTCCTTTTCTCCCCCACCCTCAATTTTTTAAATTGTCTTGTTAGGAAGATTGAAAGAAATGTGTTCAAATATGAATGACCTTGCCTTATTTACTTTCCTAGTCACTGAGACAAGTTACCTACAGTTAGAAATTTAAAGGAGGGGAGGCTCTTGAGGGCTCATGCTTTAGTCTGTAGTCCACTGGTTTCAAGGCAGAAAGGCATAGGAAAAGCTGCTCAGCTATTGGTAGCCAGGAAGCAAAGGGCACAGGGGAGATGCAGGGTAGGAGATTCACCTTCTCCATGTCAAACGCCCAGTGAGCTACCTCTTCCAGTCAGACTTGACTCTCCTTCAAGCCGAGTGTTACATTCCCACAACCAAACACCTTCCACAAGCCAGCAGCTCTGACTGCAGGGTGCTTTGTGGGGACCTTCAAACACAAACAATAATATTCTATTCTTGGATTTCAAAAGATTCATGAGCATATAAAAATGTGCAAGAGTCAGAGTCTCTTCTGATAGTCAAAACAAAGTCCTAGCTGTGAGCCCCTGAGAAATAAAAAAAAAAAAAAAAACAAATTTAAACACTTTCAATATACAATGGCACAGGGTAAACATTCCTATTCCAAAAGAGAGAAGTAGAAGGATAGAAACCAAAAGGATGAATGTAAGGCCAAAGCCTAGTAGGTCAAATATGAAGCTTTGGAGCTAGTATCTAGAGCAAAGATATAAATTCCAAAGGGCTTGGGGAGCCCTAAGGACATTGCTTTTGGTTGTAGCCCCAATTTTTTAAATGGCTTTTCTCATTGTTTACAAGTTTTCTCAGACATTACATATTCCTGGCATCCCCCAATTTTTGGGTTTTCTACTACACTTTTAATTTCACTCTCATACCTTCACATACTCCCCTCTCAGGGCACACTCCCTGGCCTCTTAGGGCTTCTTCTTGAAACACACATTGAAGCCCTTCTGATCCCACCAGCAGCATGAGGTACACACTATAGTCTGTGGCCATCTTGTCCAGTAGATTGGTTCTCTTTTGTCATGGATACAGTGGAACCCAAGTGTCTGTGACTGAGCACTGTAAGTCAAATTCCAGAGAATCAGCTTCCTTGTTTGCTGTTCTGGAGCATGGCGTTGTGGGACTTACTTCTCTAGTGAAAGTTTTACAACTTTGTACTCCTGAAACTCTGAATAGAGAGGTACTGCTGATTCCTAACATTGCTTCGAGCCATTTATCCTCTTGTCCTCATGCTGAGTTCTTGGCTTTTTTTTAATGCTAATCTTTTCAGCAGCCAACTCATTTCTGCTCCACATTTATGGCCCACAACTTTATAGCAACATGCTGTGTTGTGAAAACTGAAAACTTTTAAAAGCACTCAGCTATGCCACTTCCTTCTGATTCTCAATATAAAGCTGGGGAAAGCCTCCAACCGTACCTATACCATGACCTGAACACTGGGCTGCTTTAGAATTTTCTCTCACTGATTAGTCTGTCAGACAGCATGCTTCAGTTAGCAAGTTGGTATGATTTGAATGTTTTTTTTTCCCATTAAAAATTTACTTCAAACTTAATCACCAATTAAAAAAAAAAACCTTAATCACCAATTATCCTAGATTAGAAAGTAGAGCCTTCAGTGCTGTCACAAGAGTGGTGACTTTTTGAGTGAGATAGTACTTAGAAATTAGTGCTTTAAATGTTATAAAGGGTTCCAGGAACGTTCTCTTGGCCTTCTTTCTATCTTTCCCACTATTGGGGACATACTGTTCCCTTCATAGGACACAAAAGAGAGAAGCCCTCACCGTAGATAGCACCAGCCATTGCTTTGGTTTTGGGTTTTTCAGCTTCCAGTACTGTGAGATACATATTTTTATTCTTTTAAAATTATTTATAGCAGAATAAGACATGACTCAAAGCCATGTAAGAGCTACACTAGTGACTAAAGATTTTTCAGAAAGATTTTGATTCACAAAGCATTACAGAAAACATTTTTCTCCTCATATTAGAGAAAAACCAATGTCAAATTCAGTGAGGATTGAAGATCCTTGAAAATCAGTGGGAAATTTTGTCTTAATATTTTATTTCTTTGCATTTCTACATTGTTTAAATTCTGTTCAAATTAATAATTTAATACAACTAGTAATATTTTAGTGGCAATATGTCTTAGTGGTTCTATTGATTTAATGCATAATAGAACATTGCATCATATTGTATCTCATAAATTGATATAGCTGCAAATTGTTGATTTATAGGGAAAAGACAACAGAATAAATAGATTAATTAAAAATAAATATATGATTAATTTTAAGATTATAACTTACATGAGATAAAATATGTGCAATTAATTGGTAAAATTTTGTCTGATTTGTAATAAATAATGTGGACCATTTGACAAAATTCTTATCTCAGAAAATTCTCATTAATGATTGACAAAGTTTTGCCACTGCAACCCACTTGAAGGTAGTCAATCCTTACTTAGTAAAAGTTATCTGCACATTTGGAGCATAGAACAGAAAAGACTGGCTACAGACTGAGAGAAAATTATATACAAGTTTACTTGATCTTTCTTACCCACATTCAGCTCCAATCTGGTATTCGAATTACTTATCTTTGAATGCAGTAATAGCTTCCTTGAGTTATTTTAGCTTATTTTTCCTCATTCTTTAACCAGGTTCTATACAGAATGACTTGTAAAAACTATATCACTAGAATAATTTATTTAAGTTTTATGCAAACAGTGCACAAAAGTTTATAATAAATATATTGGAAAAGTAACATTGCATGTTTATATATCTGTTGGCCAAATTAACCAAATAATACTTGGAATATTAGAGAATATACAAATAAACAACTCTCTAGATAGTACTTTTGGTTGTTTTTTGTGATATACTTAGCAAATTTGATGACTTAAATTCTCACCTTCATTCTTCAGAGAAAAAGTAAAAACAGAAATTAGATTAACTGTGGCATACAGAAATACATTTTCTTCTCTGAATGGCAAACAGCTATTACATGCCAGCTGCTCTTTTAAGCTCTTTACATAAGGAGAGAAAACCTTTATTTTAACTGAACTTTCCCCTTCTAGAGTACCACTTTCATTTTATGAATATTATGAATTACAAAACTGTTAATGTGATTCACTACAGTTTTTCCTTCTATTCAAGTCAAAATGTCTATTCATTTTAGTCTGGAGCTTTCCATGCTAAGGAACATTGATTAGTGGCATCTCAGCCCGGTTAGCTGGTGTGCATTCATATCTTCTGTGATGTCAAATCAGTCCACGGGAATCACGTGAGCACTTTAATTTCTGGGCTCTACAAGTGTGATGACATGACATCTTGAGAAACAAAGCATCTACAACTACCACAAAATACATTTCAAATAGTCCGTAATAGAATTCAGGCACAAGATGCCTTGTCCTGTTACATTTACTGTCACCTAAGGAAAGCCATTGCAATATATTTGTTCCTCACCAATATAAATATGCAGAATATGTTCCTGCTTGGTCTTGACAAGTGGCAGCATGATCTTTATAAAATCGTGAGAGACTACTAAATTTTCTTTCTTGGTAGTGATGAGCAGAAGACAATATTATCCAATACAACAAATATTTATTTTATTGAAATTCTGTATCATTGAAATTTTTGTTTTAATATTATTCTGTAGTCTTTTAAAATAATAATTAATAATAATAATAATAATTTAAAACTAGAAACTCTAAGATAGAAGAAAATTCTGAAAGGAATTGATTGCTTACTATTTCCTTAGGGGTTAGAAAAATTATGCACTTCAACTAATGATCAGATTTACCAACTTTCCTTGATTTTTGGTACATAAACTGCTACTATTTAATAGTCAAAAGGCTGAAGGGATTACAGGTTTAGATGCAGGAAAGTCCTCAAATTCTTGTAGGGCAGTATAATTCTTGAAATTCACCATGGGAGAATTCCCTGATATGTGCTAAGATCTTTTACTACTCCTATACTCTCTCTTGTATTTTAGTTCTCTGCAGCATATTTATCCTTCATTTATTGTATAAAAATGTCTACTTTTTAACATAACAGTAATAATCTCACTATTTTAAAAAATGCATATTTACTTTGGAAAATATAAAAGAGTAATAGAAGAAACAATTCTTTTTAAAGTTGTATGAATCAGATAAGTATAATTTCTGTTACCATATCCTTATTTCATCTTTTACTGTAATATATACTTTTATTTAAATACATCATTTTTATTATGCCTCATGTGCACTAGAATATTATCTTACTGACTTGATATTTCAGAGTTTTTATATCTACAGAGGTTCATTTTCAAAACTTTGATTGGAAGCAGTACGTATTTAGAAGAGCAGAACAGACATTCCAACCATGGTCCTATTATTACACATTGCTATCTTCAGTGCAGTTGCTTAATTCTCAGGTATCAGCATAGTTAGTCAGGGTGAGAATCCTACCAATTCCCTGCTAGTTTCAAAAATCTCCTGAAGATTCTTAGGATCATTGCCTTAACCATCTTGTGCATATGGTTGTCGCTTTCATGTTTCCTAGCTTTTCTCCATGTCCTCTCTTCATTACTTAATTCTTAAGTTCTTGCTTTCCTTTTAATTCTGTTATAACTTTCCATTTTTAATTTTTATTTTGAGTTCTCACACTAGGCATATTATACAATATTGTCTCAAAAATAAATTTTTGTTTAAAAAAAGAGTAATGAATGAAAACAATAGACAAGAAAAAATGTCATAGGGCTGTCCTGATACAATGCTGAATGTGATTAGATTTTTAAATTTCTTTGTAAAATATGTAATAGTTTATTGCTAATTTTTTAAAATATTTTTTATTTTTTTCTTCACATTTTGTAGGGATTTAAAATTTAACATACCAATAATTGATGGAAAATACCTGTTCCATGTTATCTCTAAGATGTTTGATATTCAGACACATAGTGAGGTTAAGCTCAACTGCCTATGTTATACGGTCATAATATCATTAAGCTTCCCTTCTGGAGGTTAACAACTGTTTGCTGACCAAAATTCAAGAAAAAGAAGGGCTACAAAGATAGCCAACATTTTGGCTCTAGCCCTTCTAGATTAGTGAGGACTCAGGACATAAGAGATCCTGTACTGTAACATCCTGCAACTCAGTGGTGCCCCAAATTTTCTGATCAAGGAGATTATGGAGCCACAGAAGAAAGTAATAGATGATGTAGAGTCACGTGGAGATAAACATTCTCTCAGGCTTTCACAGAGAACAAATTGGTCAAGCAATGGCCCTTACTCATCCACATGGTTGACACCGACAAAGGATTTACAAACTGTGGTACAGGGTTTGAGGGTAAATCCTGAGGGGATTTGACTGTAACTGTGTCAGATAAAAAGTTACATTTCTTGTTACATAGGTCTTCATTTACTTGGTCTTAACCATCCAGCAGAAAATTATAAAAATGAAGTATAAAGAATAAAGCCATATTAATATACTGAGCTGTAAAAGGCTCAAGTCAACAACTGCTGACATTGCCAGTCCTACGGATAACCCACCACTATTATGGACTCCTGAACCATATTGGATCATTTTGCTGAATTCACTCACCTACAATATTTAAATGGCAGTGGAATACCCATCTCTGTCAAAACAAAACAAAAAGGGGGATATAAATGTAGGACCATTTTGTATCTGTGCATACAAAATAGGATAGATATACAGTAACTTTCTCTTAATTCAGTAAGAAGAAAAATTTGTACTAATGGTGTCTGGACAGGATATCATGTCTGCATTTGTACTATGAATAACTGCTATGAAGACAATATTGTGCAATGTATTAATTATTGTAACTGTCCTACTAACCCATTTTGAAAATGTCTCATTGCTATTTGTTTCTCAATAAATTTAATAAAAAAAATTAATTGAATTTATAATTTTTAATATAAAGCTAATGTTTCTTTGTGTTTCTTTTTAAAGAATACAAAATAGAAAAAGAATTAGAAATAATAAAAAATTTCATTAAATAAAGTAATAAGAATTCAACAATGGCTGCCATTGTGAATGTGATCTTAAAATCAGTAGTTTAAACATATATGAACACACACAATTGGTTATAATAGCCCAACAAGCAGCACCAATAAGAAAGTTATATGAAATTAGAAAAAAATAGGATAGATATTCAACTACTTTATCTTAATTCAATGAATAGAAAGATTTGTACTAATAGTGATTGGACAGGATATCATGTCTGCATCTTGTACTATGAATAACCACTACAGAGACAACATATGCATTGTACAAGTTTTAGTTACTGAAACTGTCCCACTAATCAGTTTGAAACTCTCTCATTGCTATTTGTTTCTCAATAAAATTAATAAATGTAAAAGAAAAGATAAAAAGAATAAAAATCTATTTTAAGCATTAACTGCTCCTTTCAATAGTCTGGCAGAAATCAGAAGTAAAATTATTCAAACTATTCTGCAAGTACACATAAATATATCTTTCATCCTTCTTTCATCCTTTTCTTCATCTCAGTTATTTCTTCCCACTGAACAGTTTCTTTCCCTTTCATAGTATATATTGTACCTTTCAGATTATATATATTCAGGTTCTCACACTAGCAAGACAAAATAATATTTGAGCATGCAGGTCTTATTTATTTCAATACAATTTATTTAGCAATACAGTCTCTAGGTGTATCCATTTACCTATAAAAGGCTTGAATTTATCTTTCATATAGCTGAGTAATACTCCATTATGCAAAAACATCACATCATTTTTTTATCCATTGCTCGGTTAACGGGCATTTAGGTTGTTTCCAAGATTTATCTATCACAAATTTCACTGCTATAACCATGGATGCACACTTACCACTGTGATGTAAATTCACTTCTTTTGGAAAAATACCTAGAAGGGGAATACCTGGCTTGAATGGGTCTTCTAATCCTAGCTTCTTGAATAATCTCCATACTGATTTCCATAATAGTTGTACCAATCTTCACACCAACAACAGTGGAGAAGGGTTCCTTTTTTGCTAAAACCTTTCGAGAATTTGCTATTGGTTAATTTCTTGTTGATAGCCATTATTTCTGGCATAAGGTGGTATTTTAGCATTGTTTTAATATGCATCTCTTGAATGACCAATGATGTTGAACATTTTTCATACATTTATCTGCCATCTCTTTATTTCAGAAGTATATATTCATCTCAGTTGCTCATTTTTGGATTGGGTCCTTGACTTTTGGAGGCCTGATTTTTAAAATTTGTTATATGTATGTTCTATACATGAGTCCTTTGTCTGAAGGACAGTCCACCATAATATTTTCTCCATTTGTGGGTTTTCTTTTTACTCTCTTGATGATTTCTTTTGATGTGCAGAAACTTTTAGAAAAAGATGGGATCTCAGTTGTTGATTCTTTGAGGTATTTCCCTGCAGTTTGATTTTTGTTAATGAATTGTCTACATAACCCTATGTAGATTAAGATTTCTACCTAATTTCTCCCCCAGAATATGTAGTGTTTCATTTTTTTTATTTAAATATTTGATCCATTTTGACTGTGGTTTTGTGCATGGTGATAGACATGGGTCTAATTTTATCCTGCAGCAAGTGGAAAGCCAGTTTTTCCAGTACTATTTATTAAAGAAGATATCTTTCTGTTTGGCCCCTTTGTAAAAAAGGGGCTGAGTGTGTATGTAATTGTATACACGTCTTCTAATGTGTTCCATTGATCTCCAAGTCTGTTTTATTTTTGCCAGTACCATGCTAATTTTGTCACAGTTGATTTGTAGTATAATTTCAAGTCAGGGATTGTGATGCTTCCCGCTTTATCTTTACTGCTTAGGATTTCTTTTGCTATTCTAGGTCTCTTCTGGTTCTAGATGAATTTTAGGAATGTTTTCTCTAGATCTATGGGCATACTAATGGTATTTTAATTGGAATTGCATTGAATCTGTATAGCATTTTGAGAATATGGTTATTTTCACAATATTGGTTCTTCCAATCTGGGAGTGATAATACCTTTCCATTTTCTGAAATCCTCTTTGATCTCTTTTCTCAGAGTACTATAACTTTCATTGTATAAATCTTTTCTTTCCCTTTTTAGATTGATTCCTCAGTATTTAATTTTTTGGAGTTATTGTGAAAAGCATTGTTTCTAAAATTTCTCTCTTCATGCATTTGTTGTTGTGCATTGATTGTTTTTGATTGTTAACTTTGTATCCTGCTACGATAGTGAGTCTGTTTATTATTTTTATTCTACAAGTCTCTTAGTGGAGTTTTTTGTGTCTTCTATGTATAGTATCATGTTATCTGCAAATAATTATGATTTCAGTTCTTCTTTCCAATCTTTATTCCTTTCATTTCTCTCTCTTATCTAATTGCTCTGGCTAATTTTTCCAGAATTATTTTGAAAAGGGTTGGTGACGGTGCATATCCTTGTCTTGTTCCTGATTTTAAAGTGAAGGCTTTCACTTTTTGTCCATTTCATATGATGTTAGCTGGTGGTTTGTCATATAAGACTTTCATCAGGTTGAGGTAAAGATCATCTATTCTGATTTTGTGTAGATTTTTCTTTTAAATTATGAATGAGTGTTACACTTTGTTAACACTTTTTCTGTATTTATTAAAATTATCATGTGATTTCTGTCATTGGTTCAATTGGTGTGGTGTATTAAATTTATAGATTTTCATATATTCAACCATCCTCTCATTTCTGGGATAAATTCTACTTGGTTATACTGTATAATCTTGTTGATTGCCTGCATTCTGTTTGGTAGTATTTTCTTGAGGATTTTTGCATTTATTTTCATTAGGGTGATTGACCTGTAGTTCTCTTTTTTGGTTAGGTCTTTCTCTGGTTTTGGTATCAGAGTAACACTTGCCTCAAGGAATGAATTTGGGAGGATTACTTCCTTTTAAATTTCATTAAAGATTTTTAGAAGAGTTGGTATTAAATTTTTAAATTTCATATAGAATTCAGCTATGAATCCATCAGGCCCTGGCATTTTCTTTCTTGCTAGGCTTTTTATTACATTTTCAATTTCATTCACTGATATTGGGTAATTTATAGTTTTTATATCTTCTTGATTCAACTTTGGTAGTTTGCATGTATTTAATAATCTGTCCATTTCTTCTGCAATTTACATCCTGTGAGAGTAAAGTTTTTGAAAATAGGTATTGATGATCTTCTGAATTTCTATAGGGTCCGCAGTGATTTCATCCTTTTCATTTCTTATCATCTGAATTTCAAATTTTTCTTTCCTTTTGGCCAGTTTTATAAATTTTATTTATTCTCTCAAAGAAGCAACTCTTCATTAATTCTTTGTATTGCTTTCTTTATCTACAGTTTATTTATTTCTGCCCTGATCATTATAATGGCCTTCCTTCTTTGGGACTGGGCTTGATTTGCTATTCTGTTTCTTGGAATTTGAGATGCAGCATATGATTGTTTATTTGCACTCAATTTATTTTCATGGTACAAGAATTTATCACTATAAATTCCCTTCCTAGGCCAGCTTTCTATTCATCTCATAGATTCCAGTAAACTTAATCTGTATTATCATAAATATTGTTTACTCTCTTCCTTAATTTTATCTGTGATCCATTGATTATTCAGGATGGTATTATTTAGTATTCATGTGTTTATGGGGGTCTTTGTTTTGCTATTTCTTCTGTCAATAATTTCAGGTTTCATTACATTTAGATCAAATAATGTGCATGGGTAATTTCAATTCCGTTGAATTTATTTAAACATGCTCTATGTGATAATATATGGTCTATTTTGGAGAAGGTCCATGTGCAGCTGAGAACAATGTGTATTCTGATGCTGTTAGGTGGAACACTGTGAAAAAGTTCTAAGCACATTTCTTCACAAATTTGGTTTAGTTCTGTTCTTTGTTGATTTTTTGCCTAGTTGATCTATCTCTTTGTGTTAAAGTTCCCATTGTATAATTGTCTAATAGCACATTTGATTTTTCATGTCTGTTAAAATTTGCCTTATATAGTTGGTACTCCTATATTAGGTGTATATTATTTATAATTGTTATCTCTTCCTTTTGCAGTTTTCCAGTAACAACTATATAGGACCTGCTTTATCACTTTAATCACTCTTGAATTTGACATATTCAGCAACCAGAAAAGCTAGCCCTGTTTTTTCTAGGTTCCTGTCATATGGAATATTGTTCTCCATTTAATATTCAGTCAATTATATTTTTTGAGATAAATGTGTTTCTTTTCAATGTATTTGGTACAGGGTCTCACTGTGCAGCTCAACTCATAGTGATCCTCCTGTTTTCAGCTTTCCTAGTGCTGCAATTGGAGGTATGCACCACCACACCCAGATTTGGTGGCTGGCTTAGCATGCCTGGGGTCAGAGCCAGCATGGTGTACTGTGAGATTGAACTCTGATCTCTCTGTTTGTCTAAGCAGGCACTTAGTCTGTTGAGCTATTTCTCTACTCAAATGTGTTTCTTCTATTCAGTGTATTGTTGGATTTGGTTTCTTAATTCTCTTTGCAAGTCTGCTTGTTTTGACTGGTGAATTGATCCTACTTAAACTGATGGATATGACTGATATGTAGCGACTTATCTTTGTCATGTTGTTTTCCTACTGTAAGATCTCTACTTTCCCCCTCTGTTGAATTGCTTGCTCTGCTTAGTGGTTGTTTTTGTTGTTGTTCTTGGAGGAGTGGTCATTTTTATCTCTTTCTGAGGTATCTGTCAGTACTCTTTGTAGGGTTGGTTTGGTTGTCATGAATTTCTTCAGGTTTTCTTTGTCACTGAGGTATTTTATCTCTCCATTAAATTTGATAGATTCTTCTGCAGAGTAAAACAATCTGGCTTCAATTTTTTTTCAGGACTTCAAATATCTCACTCCAATCTCTTCTTGATTTGATGATCTGCACTGAGAAATTCACTGTGATTCTTGTGGGCTTTCCATCATAGATGATCTTCTTTCTCTGTCTGACAGCTTTTACTATTCTGTTCTTTCACTCAGTTTCTGAGATCTTGATAATTATGTGTTTGAGTATAATTATTATTATTATTATTTATTTATTTATTTTTGCGGAACTGGGGATTGAACTCAGGCCCTTGCACTCACCAGGGAAGTGCTTATTCCACTGAGCCATCTCGCCGGCCCTGAGTATAAATGTATTTTGATTATGGCTAACTGGCATTCTATGCACCTCATTTATCTGTATGTCAAACTCTTTTCTCAGGCTTGGGAAATTTTCTGCTACTACTTCTGCAAGCAGTCATTTGTATTAATTTCAGGTATATCATCAATACCTATTAGTCTTTTTTGTGTGTGCTTATTTTTCTACAGAATCTATAGGGTCTTACTACACAGATCGGACTTTAATGATCCTCCTGTTTTCAGCCTCCCAAGTGCTGAGATTACAGGCATATGCCACCATGTCTAGTCTCAATCACCCTGTCAGCATGCCCCAGAGCCAGAGCCAACATGACATGTCACGGATCAGCCCTGGTCCCTGCTCCTACCTAAGCATGTGTGTTAGTCCGCTGAACTACCTGGCTCTCCCCCCTATTAGTCTTGTTATTTTTCCTTGTATCATCTGATAGCTGTTTTATTGTTATTTCCGAGTTCCTTGTTATTTTAAAGAGATCTTCACTTTTTGTGTTCACTAGCTGCAGTGCTATCTTCAGGGTCTGAAATTCTGTCTTCAGTGTCATTCATGTTGTTTTGTCTTCTTTCATTAGAATTCTTAATGTCCTGGATATCTCTTTTAATCTGATTAATACATTCTAGTTCTTTTTTCTGTATTCTTTATTCAATGTTTCCATCATTCCTCTATTTTTAAATTTATGTCTTCCTTAAAAGTACTGAGCAATTCTTTTATGATGGTTGTCATTTCCTTTTCCACCTGAGAGATTATTTTTGATTTGATTTCCTCCATAGCCTGATGGAGTTGTTTCTGTACTTCAGAAACTTGCTATTACTTCAGAAGTTTCAGGTGTGTGACTTCCAAGTTTTCCTATGATGTTGTCTCCTGGACTTTTTGGGGGGTGAACTGGAGGTCTAAGAGTGCCTTTTGCTCCTTTATTTCAACATTCTTGAAGCCCCCAGTTCTCACCCTGACTCTGCAGTGATGGTTAGGATGCATCATGTGGTTGAACAAGACTCCTAGGACAGTGGAAAGGTGGGGTAGGCTCACCACATCTCCATCCTTCTGGGGTTTAGAGTGGCTTCCACCTCTATGGGGGTGAGCAAGCCATGGCTCAAGAAGGATCTGATGATGGTGGAGGCAGGCTGAGGCTCCACAAGGCTCTCTCAATGGTGGGTGGGTATGGGTGGGTTTCACCCATACTCCTGCTACTGATGAGACAGGTAGGAGCACCTGAGCAGAGCTGCAGTGATGCACTAGTGAAAGAGGCAGACACTGCTTAGCTGAGCTCTACGAGGGTAAGGGGACCAGGACAGGGCTTATCAGTCCCCTCCAGTTATCTTTTGGCCTGCTGGGTCTTATGAAGGGTGGCCGCAGCGCCACTGACCTCTGATGAGGGTGAGCAATTAGGGGCCAGGCTCCTATATTACTTCTTGAGTGTGATTCCAAACATTTAACTTTGTGTTTACCAATACATGTTTTTGAGTGATATTTACAAAGACCATATCTAAATGAAAAATTGATGAAATGATTTACTACCTGTTAATTGTTTAAGTTGAATTTATATTATGCCCTTGTCTCATTTTGTTTGATTTTTTGAAATGTAATTTTTAATGTAGTAATAGTCATTATATACTAAATGTATCTAATAAGAATCTAATACTGGAAATTCAGGTAGTTATTAACTTTTTTGTTATTTTAATGCTATATGGATAATTTTAATTTCTTTTGTATCTTTTATTGTATCACTAAATTTTGACCCAAGAAGAATTCTTAAAATTAGAAGTAGAGGTCAAAGAACATAGTAATTTCCAGGCTTTTGTACATAGGGCATAATACATATCAGAAATATCTTAAGGGAAGAACTGATACAACAATTACTCTGCCAGTGTTAATTTTAGTATTTGGATTTCTTATGACATTTTTCATGTATTTACTTTCTTATACTGCTTTTCTTCTGCAACTCATTTGATCTCTTTTGTTCCTGTGGCTATGGTATCATTTACCTTTCCTTAACAACGTTGTGTCATTCAAATGTAAAACTATCATTTTCTGCTACATATTTTGCATCTTCTTATAGCTATTTTAGTTTGTTATAAAACTTTTTAATATACACATCAAATCTATATATCATTTAGCCTCATAAAATTTATTACCCATAAAAGTACATTAAATATGATTTATTACATCTTACATTTCATAAAATAAATACACAAAATCACATGATAATGCTATGAGAAAAGTTACACGTGGGAAGTATTACCAAGAAACCTAATTTGCTATTAGGTATCAGAAATTCATCTGAAGTGAAAGTGAAGTTGTCAGATTAAAAAGCATTCCACTGCAACTTTCATAAACAAGAAATGAAACTAAGAAGTTCCACTGTAACTTTCATAAATAAGAACCAAAGTAAAAATCCTAGTGCAACTTCCATAAACAAGAAGGAAAATAACCAGTCTTGAAACATATTTATTTTTAACCATATTGTTTTCTTTAAAAGCAGCTGGGAGTAGGATTTCAAGAAAAAATGTATGATGTTTTCTCAGTTTATCTCATCTCTGTATTTTTAATGTTCATAGTAGTCATATAGAGGAAAGAAAGAAAGAAAGAAAGAAAGAAAGAAAGAAAGAAAGAAAGTGAGAAGAGATGGATGGAGGGAATGGAGTATGGCAAATAAGGAAGAAGGAAAGAAAGCAAGGGAGAAGGAAGGCTGGGAGTAAGGGAAGTAGGCATAAAGGACATTTTATAAAAATCAATGGACATTACATTTTCAGGTACGCATCTACACATATGCACAAAGTTAAACACATGAAAATCATTGAATCATTGCTACAAAATGCTTCTAATAATTTTGTGACATTTTTAAACTGCAGTTGAAGAGACAAACTTCTTGTTTCTATTTGTTTTTCATGTGAGAGAAAATAACCATAAGTATTAATAGCATCATATGATTTTCACTATTTCTCTTTAAGCCAGCACTCTGATTGAGTTTATGACTTTAGCAATACTAGAGTACCTTCCCAGAGAACTTGATTGCTGGTTGCCGTGCTAAAGGTAGTGCTTCCTCTTCTCCCACAATAACCAAAATGGTCAATTATTGGGACTGTGGCAAAGGATTATAGTTAACCACACCAAAAGCACATCACTGAACAGTAACTAAAGATATCTGTATAATAGCGAGTCTGTAGCCTAGAAGCATCCGTAAGACTCAGCAACAACAACAGCAAAAACAAACAAAAACCATGAAAACATGCAAACAGTAGGCAGCAGAATATCTCCTCAGATTCTATGAAACAAATGAAAAGGGCAACAAGGACTAGAACAGAATAAACTACATACATACATTACTGAAAAGTATCAGAGTGTGTCAGAAAATAGCTCAAAGAGACTTGGTGGCATTGGAGAAGGCACGTGGTTACCCAGCCGCTGCCCCTCTTCCATCCTAGACAGTCTCACTTGTCTTTTTCTAGGCACTAAGACCCCTGCTCAGTGAGGCCACTATGTAAGGCTGTATTACTGTACGGCCCCCAACTAAGTGCAGCATCTTTGGTACTGAATGGCGTCCTGAATGGCTGGATGGAACATTTGACACTGCGCTAAATTGTTTCTTCAAAGTCTTAGATATTAAAGAACATAAAACGCATCAATTAAAATGCTCCTTCTTTTATATTTTAAAGATTACATTACATAATGTTGCTTATGAAATAATCAGCATAATGTTATTTAAAGCGCCAATTATCATGGTGCAACAACCTTCCAAAATAAATGAGATTAACAAGCAAAATTTTTATTCTGTTTTCTACAAGTGTTAGAATTATTATCAGTGAATAAATATAGTGTGAACATCATTTATTATCAGGGAACAGATGGTGGAAAGGTTAATAAAATCCTAATGGATTAACAAATATAAATTGAAAATGAATTGTTTTATAGCAGAAAGTGATAAATTATATTCTGTATTTCTCAAGATGTACTATGGGACCCAGTACCATGCCAGGAATGAAATAAATGTCTAATAATTAAGCTGGATCCAAGTGAGTAACTTAAGCTAGTTTTTAACCATGTGTTAAATACTAAAATAATGTTTGTAATAAGTAGTTAAATTTTCCCCTTAGAAGGAACAAATAATAAATATTTGAAAATTTTAAAGATTTGAAAAAAGTTTTTATTGGAATTTTTTATCTAACATGCTTGAACTGTCAGTTTTGATTATACAAAATTGTATTAAGGTTTGTAATGGAGAAGTTTCCTTAATATAGAGTGCCTTAAACCATTTAAACCTAAGAAAGAAATTGATTCTATATAACTTATAATTTAAGTTACACACACACACACACACACACACACACACACACACACATATATATATATATATATATATATATATATATTTTTTTTTTTAGACCGTATCTCATGATCCATTTCTGGCTGTCCTTGAACTGGATGTTACATCCAGTTCTTATTTAGAACAATTATGTAGCTGCTGGATTACAGGTATGTGCCTCTACACCTGACCCACAATTTTTTTATAGTTATATACAATTTGAGATATATACAATTGTACATAATAATATGCAATATATAATTATAAGTTTAGACATCTTATGAAAGCAATTACTATATATAGGTATGTGTGTGTGTATATATATATATATGTATGACTACATTATCAGTTCATTTACCTAATATATATCTATAATTAAAGCTAACTGGTTGAAATACCTTATTGGTGCTGAAAATATATATATTTAAAAGATCAAATGAATCTCAGTATTTGTGACTTGCCTTTTAGTGCTTCTATTCTTAGTTGACTTTTCTCATTTTACAAGTACCTTGAAAGAAAGGATGTAATTTCTCACTTATTAAAACACTCATGCTTTACTTATTATGTATAAGTTGTTTAAAACACATTTCTTAAGTTAAATTGAAACTAGTCATTTTTTAAATGCATGATTGAGGTAAAGAATATTTTATGTCACCATTTATTTAGATAACATTGTTCCTTTACAGGATGGTACTAGCTGCTATTTGAATTATATTGGAGCATTAAATGATGTAAAGAAATAGCAACTTATACAATATTTTTTGAATAACTGAGCATTACAGAATATTTTCTAAAATGGCACAATGGTGGCTCCAAAAAATTTTCAAACTCACTGGGTGATAAGTTCAGAGACAAATCTCACACAAAAACAAAGGTACTGTTACAAATTTGTAAGTAAATTCTCTTGACTGATCACATTGTGAGACCATACTGTACTTGATGCTCCAACAAAAAAGTCATGAAGGAGAGAGTTGTGATGATCTATTCTAATGGTGTAAAGTGTATCAAGAAAATTTGGAATTTGATTGGTCTATAGTGTCTCCGTTATAGAGTTGATAGTAAAATATTTTATAGCATTGCATTTATGTAAATCTGCATAAGTTCTCTGATCCAGAGACCCTTTCTTCTCACTTATTAAATCAGAAATTTCTAACTTGTAGCTTTGCTGAAAATTAAATAGGATTTCACATGTTGAGATGTAACATACTGCTTGACACATGCAAGAAACTCAGTCAATGGTGGTAAGAACAGTTCTTGCAAAATGCTTTAACTGTGGAGGAGTCTCATATATGTGGCCACAGAAATTTGAGATTTAGTTCCACATGAACAGAGAAGAACTACGGATGAATTTAAAAATATGAAGGTAAGTTTATTATAAAAGTTTAGCATACATGCACATAACCAATAATATAATGCCCCATGGCAAAGCAGGGCATGACACACCGACAATGAGGCAGAATCCTGGGGAAGCATCTTGGGTGAGATGGAGCCTTGTGGAGGTGAGAGCAAAAAGCACTGCACCATACACGGTTTCTCAGTGACTTCAGCACTAAATTCATACAAAACCAAAATTGGTGTCAATGGGTCGGCATGACTGGAAGAGACTGTCCGAACCTTCAGCTGGAGCTTAGCAGCAGTTGGTCTTGTTGGGCACCGACAGTTACCTTCACAGACTCCTTTCTCAGGAGATAGGTGTCTGCAGTCATTTTCATAACATGCACATTTCAGATGATTTCCTTCACTTTAACACTTTCTCTTTTTTTTTTTTTTTTTTTTTTTTTTGTTCATTGCGGAACTGGGGATTGAACTCAGGACCTTGCGCTTGCCAGGCAAGCGCTTATTCTATTGAGCCATCTCCCCGGCCCCTAACATTTTCTCTTACAACAACACATAATTTTTCTTGATGTGGATATGGAATAATCAAATATTTCATTTTGTTCAAGATAATACTTTCATATATATAATTCAGAACAAAATATTCAAGTGTAATAACTAACACAATTCTTCATAGAGATAAAAATACCTTGAAATTTTCATGAGAAAATAGTATGATGATCAAAGTTAAATTCTATTAACCAGTGACATGGGGTTAATGTTTTGGTTTGATGAAATGATCGGATTAAAGTCAAAGCAGGAAAAATAGTATGAATAAATTGTGTGTAGGAGGACTGAAGAGATTAATTGTGAAGGGTGGCTCATGGAAGCTGGAATGGAGAGTGTCACTGGGACACTTTTGCCTTAAATTTCCTAATCTAGTCATCATGCCCATACTTGGATTTTGCTACACCTTGTTGTTCATTTTGGAAGTTTGTGCTAAGATAGTATTTGGTATGCAGTTCACCTTGCTTAGATTTCCAACATTTTATCTTTGAGATTTCAGAACATTTCTTCATTTTGTTTTAAATCTCAAAATGTTCACTATCTGTTCTTACATCTCAGAAGTATGTCCTTTGAGTTTCACAAATTCTTTCAACTCTGACAGAATAATTTGTCAGATTTAAGAAAATTTATAGAAAAATTGGCTTTCCAGCATAAGGATACTATACTGTTCTAATGAAAACCTGCCCTAATAAACTCAGAGTTTAGAAACTGACTTGACTAACAGAGATTCCCTATCAGATATTGTGATTTAAGTAATTTGTGCTCTTAAATTTAGGATTTAGATGAAATGGAGAGATGGTAAATATGGCATATAACAGAAGAGTTTAAAGGTACTATTTTATAGAAAATTCTAAAGGAGATGGGAAGATATTAAATCTTGCTAAAAAAGGGAAAAACTTAAAAGTACTTGGAAAAAGTTGTTGCTTTTCTATTATAGATCTGAGAATGGAAAAGCTATCAGTAAGAAGTCAAGGTGTAAAATTGCGAGGTAGCACATGCCTATAATCCTAGCACTCTGGTAGATTGAAGCCAGTAGGATTGCAAATTTGAGAATAGGCTGTACTAATTAGGAATATTTCCTTTTTTCATATATTTTTAGGGAAGGGTCTACAGGTGTTCAGGGTCTCATACTAGATTAGACTCATAGTGATCCACCTGTTTACAGCCTCCCAAGAGCTGGGATTACAGGTGCATGCCACCATGCCCTGTCTCAATTGTTTTCTCAGAATTCCTGGGAGTTGGGGCTGGCAGGGCAGGCCCAGGGATGGAAACCCTGGGCCCTGGGCCTGCTTGCAGGTGCTTTAATCCGCTGAGATATTTGACCAGCCCTAAGACTTTCTTTCAAACCAAAGCCATTTAAAAAAACTATTAGCTTAGTGAGAAGGCCCTGTGTTGAGTCCCCAGGATCATAAGCAGATGAACAAGTGCATAAAGTAACTGACAGAAGTCACGGTGTCAACAGCCAATGTGTTCAGGGTCAGCAGAGAACAATAATGAGGGAAGTAATACTTTAAGATGCTTTCATGAGCTGACTGGAAGAAGGAATAGCCAAATATTTCTTCGATCTTCTTAATGAAATTAACGAAAAGGTAAGATTAAGACCAGAAATAATAAATGGTGCAATCTACATAGGAAAATGTACATATCTTAAAGAAAGTATAGTAACTCAATCATCCAACTCAATTCATTACAAATTCATGCTTAAACATCAAAAAGTTCAAGAACTGAACATATTTTTTTGTAAGAGATAACAAAAGACCCGAAGAATTCATTCTGAAGCCCAAAACTTCTACTTTTCAGACTTGAATGAATCTTTCTATCATTTCTTCCTTTAACTTTGTGTGGTTCTCATAGTTTTCCCTTTAGCCAATGCTAGTAGTATCAGTACCTTTCTATGGAGCCACAGTTGCTCCCAATTGAAGTGCAACAAAAGAAAAGCAGGATGATGAATTTTTTAATGCACTGACACAAGCACTATGTGTTGATTGGGCAACACATAGTTGATTAAAGCATCATCCTTTTGGTTCTGGGTAAGGACTCACTCTTGGTCCATCTAGGCTTTTTCAAGGTTGCCTTTCCCTTTAACTATTGAGCAAAGTTATGAGGACTGGGAAGATATTAGCTTTTGGAACTTTGTTGTTCAAATATTGGAAAGTTTGAGTTTGAAGCTGTTTGACAACCGTGGTATCACTGTAATCATCACACATTGTTATATTGTGCTAATACATTTACATGATTCAAGCCCATACATGTGTGATAGTAATGTAATTATCTCCATTTCTTAACAAAGAAAATTGAGGCTAGAGTTAAGAAAGTTGGGATACTGCCAGCAGATTCCAAATTCTATGTGCATCATATTATTTTGACTGCTTCAGAAAAAGAAGAAAACATGAGAGGATATGAGAAATGGGTTGCAAATTTATTTGATGTTTGGAATTTCAACTATTTATTCTCATGCATTATTTGAAATATAACATTAAAATCAATTGGTTATAAAAATCTATATTTTGATGTGGAAAAATCATAAAAACTAATAATGAATTTCCATAAAGAAAAATTCAGGGTTAATATTCATAACTTTTTATATTAACTTGTGATTTCTTGCTTCTTATTTTATAACATAAGCTCAATAGGTAGATAGTCTGTCTTAGTCATTGCAGAATCCCTACTATTATGTCCTACGCCTCATATCTGCTACAATTTTTAAAAATTTTTGTTTTTATTACTTTTTTAAAAAATTTTACTTTTTTTATGTTTTTAGTACAGGGCCTACAGGGTCTACAGGATCTCAATACATAGATCAGACTCGTAGTGATTCTCCTGTTTTCAGCCTGCCAAGCGCTGAGATTACAGGTGCACACTACCATGCCCAGTCTAATTGCTCTCTTAGCATTCCCCAAGGGTGGGGCCAGCACTGCAGGCCCAGGAATCAAACCCCTAGCCCCTGTGTTTGCTTAAGCAGGTGCTTTAACCTGCTGAGCTATCTGGTGGGCTCTCCCTATTTTTATTTCTTAAAGAGAGTACAAAATTGTATTAAAAGAGACAAATTACAAATGATACAGAATTTCACTGAACAAAATAAAATGAATTTCACAGTATTCGTTATATTGCATAGTATATTCAAACTAGTTGTTCATATTACCAGATAATACATTGTAAAACTGGATAAAGAAAACATATATATAAGAAAGAGAGAGAGGAAAAGAAAAAAATGATAAAGAAGACAAAACAAATTAAAGATTAACTGTTCTTTTTCATAGGCTGTCAGAAATCCACAGTATGATTGTTCAAAGCATCCTGAATACATACATAGATATGTTCCTTCTCCCACTCTCCCCCATTCTTAACTCAGTAATTCAAAGTTCTGAAATTAAAAAAAAATATTTAAGACTACTAACCAAAAAGTCTGTTCTAACTAATATATTATTCACAAATGAAGAAAGTAAGACGCTTTTAGAAAATAAATCAGTTAGACAATACTTTGCTGTCACAATTGTCCTATAAAAATATGAAGGGCAGTTTTTCTTTGAAAAAAATTTGATTTTAAACTCTAGGCTAGATTTTACAAAGAATTAAAAACTAAGATACATAGTTTTAAAATCAGCAATCAGAAATTCTAAGGTCTGTAAAAGAATGCTACGAATTAAGATAGATTGCTGCTTCATTTCTTCTAATGAAATTCAAGCAATCGAGTTTCATATGCTTTAAAGCCTAAGCAGAACTAAAGAAAAACTAGTAAAGCTTAACTCAAGTGACAATGATTAAAGGTAGACCCCTCCTTTCTTTAGGTTTTCTGAAGATTTTTTTTCCTTAAAAAAAAAAAAAAAAGATTTATGTGTCTAGTTCCTTAAATAAAATACCAAAGTTTTTACTATCAGGGTAAATGTAAGAGATATTATTTCTCAAGTGTCTCCAATCTGTTTGAATAGAGCCATCAAGTGGCTCACAGTGACTAAGCCAGACCTGAGATATTGTTTCCCAAGGTAAACCTAGGTAAACAGGGCCTTCATTTTAGTGGTTTAACAGTGGCTAAGGGATTCTGTGTTTGGTGGCATCATCTCATGGTAGTCTCAAAGTACTAGAAAGAGCCATAAAGTGGTCCATCCTTCTTTCCCTAAGGAGTTACTGGGCCCCAATTTGTAGACAAAAATTCCTCAGTAGATTTGGTTTGTTTGTTTGTTTTTCCTTTTTGCTTCTGTGAAAGACAAGAACTTGGGACAGAGATGTCTGTCTAGAGAACACTTAAATCTCACAAGGGTTGCTTTTGGGGTTCACCAGGTCCTCTACTTCTGCATGGGGTTCCGTCTTTGGGATGTGATACCTAGTTGTCTTTCTATATAGGCTACAGGTCAAGAAATGGGTATTACATGAACCACACCTCACAGATTTCACCAACTTCAATATTCCACTATATCCTTGATAGCTAGGAAATAACAAGAGATGGGTATGGGATGGTAGTTTAAGCTATGAGACTTTTTTGTAGCTAAATTATTTCTGCTTAATATACAGAATGTGCAGTGAAATCACCTATATTCCAGCTTTTGTAATTATTTGAGGAAGAAATAAGAGTTTAGAGTAGCTCTCGAAGAAAAGAGAGACATCTTTGATGGTCCTTCCCTCCAATCCCCACCTATCTCTCAAGGAGATATGGGTCTCTCTCATGTTTTTGATGATAAAACTTTAGATGAGACCTCAGACACATATGATGCAATTGCTGAACATGGGTTTTTTTCTGTGTTCAAAAATCAAGATGTAGAGGAAGACCAAAAAAAAAAAAAAAAACAAAAAAAACAAACAAACAAACAAACAAAAAAACAAGGCTAAGATTATAGATGTCATAATTGGCAAGACTTTAGACTCACACAGAATGTCATAGGGAAAACCCAGTGATACAGTGCAACAACTCTGGACATAGGGAATGCAGATACACAATGCCACTGCTTTGGCCCTGTTCTGGGTGTGGCACAACCAAAGTGTCAGATTCATGGCACTGGAGGGTTGAACTCCCTCCTTGCATAGGAGGGTTATGTCAGCCCAAACCCTTATTTTTTTGCTCTGAATGGGCTCATGGAAACTTGCAGTGCCCACAGGTATTACTAACTCCTATGTGGAACCCTGAGTAATTTTGGATGTCATGGGTGAGAAAATTCAATTATCTCATTCTGTTTCAGTTTAGTTCTGTTAATGTCTAACCCTAGATCTGTAGCCACAGTAGGGCTTAAATGAACCCTTAGTAGGAGACTCTTTAATCCTACTCTAATGTGTCACTCTAAGTTTAGCCATGAGTTTCTAATTGTCAGAGTGTCCTAATCCCTTGGTAGAAAGAGATTTCCAAGCAAAATTAGGGGAAATTGTTAAGTTCTGACAAAGAAAATTGATTTTGCTTTTAGGGATTATGAAAGCTTTCCCTGACATCATTAGCTAACAGGTGGATTCTATTGCATGGTATAATAAACACATGATTTAAGAAAATCTTTTTTTCTCTCTCAGAAAAGAGAGGAATTGCTTTGGATGTTTCAAACCAGAGGTTAGAACAAGCACTTGATCTAGTGGCATACTTTTTAAAAAGTTAAAAGGGCTGACCAAACAGCTCAGCAGATTACAGCACCTGCAAGCAGGTGCAGAGGGCCCAGGGGATTGTTTCCCAGGCTGCCATACCAGCCCCTTCCCCAGGGTGCACTGAGACAGCAATTGAGACTGGGTGTGGTGGCATGCACCTGTAATTCCGGCTCTTGGGAGGCTGTAAATAGGCAGAGCACTATAAGTCCAATCTAGTAGTGAGACTCTGAACACCCTGTAGACTCTTCCCTAAAATACAAAAAAAAAAAAAAAAAAAAAAAAAAAAAAAAAAAAAAAAAAAAAAAAAAAAAAAAAAAAAAAAAAAAAAAGTTAGACTGTATCCTGAGCAAAGAATTGGTAAAGATGAGCACAAAGAGTTCCAAAGTTTGATTAAAGGTGGCAGAATGAACAAGCTCTCCTGGTTGAGTTTGTGCCAAGTAACAGCAGAAAAAGGCGAATGCCCCAAATAGGCCTTTTGGGTGCTGCATCCTTACTCACAATGTGCAAATCAGTGTGCTGACTAATAATCAATTACCTATAAAACACAAGCAGGAAATTCTACAAGTCTCACATGTTGTCTATCTTCCAAAGCAGGCCACTGTAATTCATTGCAAAGGATCCCAAAGAGACATATCCAAATTCTTGTGAAATCAACAGGCTGATAGGGAGGCAAAAGGAGCAAACCTACAGTCCCTCAAGACTTTAGCTTTATTCCCAGTTGCTGAAGGACCATTCTATTCTGATCCTTCCTCAATGCATGCAGTGACAAGCTGTAAAAATCCTAGCTGAAAAATGATCACTAGAATGTTCATAGGAATAAGAAGAAAGCTGTTCCTGAGAATCTCTGGAAGACCTGTGGCTCCTTAAAGAAAATCAGGACTTCCAGTATTGCTGTGGGTGCACATAAGTAGGTTCACCAATGGTGCTAATTCACCACAGCTTAAATGAACATTTATATCAAGGCTCCCGTTTCCAATTAAATCAATTTTATGGGTGCTCTCAGGCTCTCAATATTTTATCTAACCTCCCTCTTTGTCATACTTTGCTCTCCATGAGAATCATGGACATCTGACTTGTTCTGCGTATTTGGGGGTCTATATCTCCATCATAGTAAAGTCACCTTCTTTTCCCCACTGAAAAGGTACCTCAACAGTCACTAATTCTTTTCTCATTATCTTAACGTGTTTTCTGTTCAACTCAACTGGACAACCACAACACTCCAAGGTATTTGGAGAGCATACACACCCCAGTAGTTAGTCTGCAGCCCCTTCTACCCGGAAGAAGCCATAGAGCACATACCCACACTCCATCAGCACCATAAAGAATAACGAGGTTATGTGTTTCTTGGGAGAAGATGACAGTGGACATTAGAGCATGGCAAAGGTGGCTGGGAAAGTAGGTGCAACTTGCTCATTCCAAAACCCCAGGACACATGTGAAAAATAGTTTCTAAAGGCCTGACATTAACCTCAGGAGTGGATAATGTAGAAAAGACTGTCCACACTGAGCTTTGCCACTGTGTCCTTCCTTGCATGCCCCCTCATGCTGTGGCATATTTTCCTTTTCCTGCTACTACTTGGCACAAACTCATCCCAGAGAGCCTCTTCATTTTCCTACCTTTAGTAAAACTCTGCTACTCTTTGAGCTCATCTTCATTAATTAGTTGCTCAGGACACACAGATTATAGAAACTACCTCCAGGATGAGATTCCAGCTTGCCAAATCCCAATAATAGAAATAATTAATCTGCTAGGAGGTAGATCAGACACACCTTTTGGTATAAGAAAAGGTTTTCTGAACAGAAACTCAATGGAACAAGAAATAATACTCAGAATCAACAAATGACATCATATCCAATAAAAAATAGTATCCATAAAGAAACAACCAATAAAATAAAGAAACAACCTACAGAATGGGAAAACAATTTTGTCATCTGAGCAGACTAACATTTAGATATATAAAGATTTCAAAAAATTATGTGCCTCCAATTTTTGACATATCAAATTTCAATTATATCACATTAAATATGTATAAAATGTGAACCTATTGAAAGCATTTTTCAATACAAAAACACCATGTGTATCTAATCCTGTTAGTATAGATTAATCATATAAATATCAATTATGAGGCCTGGGAGATAGCTCAGTAGAATAAGCACTTGCCTGGCCAGCACAAGGGCCTGAGTTCAATCCCTGGTTCCAACAAAAATAAATAAATATCAATTATATAATGTTCCATGAATTAATAATAACTGATTTATGGTATATGGTCTTCCTATGCTTTATAATATAAAATAAGAATCTGATATTCTTTTATTGACTTTATATTTTTGTCACATCATAATTTTCTTTGTGTCCTACATAAACTCATACCTGTCTGGTGGTTTATTTCCTTGTCATTAGAATAATTGCATAAAACTATTAGTATCTGTTTTATATTATTCTGAGTTTACATCTTTTCCAGTTTACCATCAGGAATTACAAGCTGCACCATTTACTCCTTGATAATTTACAGATTACAGGATATTGTGTTCTGCTTTGTGTTGTTTCATTCTTTGAAATTTACCACATACATACACACACATACATGTACACACATAACATTAAATACTGACATATAAATACATACAAATTTCTGTTAACTTAAACTTAGAGACAAATTGTTTTTACAAATAACTTTAGAAACTGTTTTTATATTTTATTTTCATGTTATTTCAGCTTCAAAGAATGTATTTATGTGAAATTAAATGAATACTTCCAGCAAGCTGCACTTTTTCCTCTACGTGGAAAATGAATAAACAAAGTGTCATTACCATTTCTATTTTTATAAATTTCTGTGGACATTTCTATTAATGTGTCTATTTACTGTAGTGAAATTATGCAAAAATGATGAAATTATGACAGGTGATTTGACTTTCATTCTATGACTTCTTAAGACCTTTTCAAATGAAAAGGACTTATTTCTGAAATTGCATTTGTTTGAGTAATGAAGCTGAGCAATGATTAGAAAGATGGCAGAATATAAAGACTTTAATATATAAAGACATCACATATATCTTTAAAATAGACAATCTTTGTGGTGAAAGGAAATTGCCTTGTTCTGTGTTACATTTAGATGTTGGAAAATTGCAGGAAAGTGACTCCTGCTGTCTCAAAAATGAAAGCAGTTGGGTGAGCTACACAATCACAGTGGAGAGGTTTCAAGAATCAACAAACTATCTGACAGCCAAGCAGACATCTTCTTATCCAGAGAAACTGGGCCATCATCTTCCTAGGCTTTTGAGGAAGAGAGGTTGTCCCCCAAAAGGTAAGAATGAGCTAGTGGAAATATTCTTGACTTAGTAGTGACCACATGGGCTGTTTCATCCATTTCACCTAGACAAGGAATTTTCCACACTTCTAGGACCCACTCACCTTTTGTGTCTTCTCTCTCCTATTGTTTCTTACTGTATGCTTCAAGGTGATTAAATAAATATAGGAGTCAAGTACTTCATCTTATCCAAGTGTCTGTCTCTTTTGTAATCTGCGTAATGTTGAGACCTAGTAGCAGTGTACTGAGAGCTTTTTGCCTCTTTGTTTCCCACTAAACACAGGCTCACACAGTGGCGTAGAGTTACCATATGTTCCAGCAGGGCAGGAATAATGCAGCTAATAGCACGTGGAGGAGAAGGTGATGGAAAGGTGAACAAACCCATCATGCCTGAGCTGTAGCGGCAGAGCATCAGAACTCCACTTCAGAGTGTCCAGTCAATAGAATCGGGTAGTCTGTAAGTACATTCTGAGAAAGTTCATACTTGAAATTTAGTACAGCTGTTTAATTTTATTTGGTATCTGAATAAAGACAAATGCACTCTATTCAATGAAAGAGGGAATTAAAAGTAGTAAAAGCCTAAGTACTAGAATAACCAGAAAACTCTTGAATTAAAAGAATTTAAAATATAAATATGAACAAAACATACAGCATGGTGAAAGACTTTAAAAGGTATATATGAGGCTTGTGATGCAGCTCATTCACACAGCAATGGGGTAACATGCCTGAAGCCCTGAGTTCCATTGTCGGTACATTGTAAAATGTCAATGACCAGTGTATGTAATATAACATACGACAACACCAAAAAAACATCTGTTGTATAAATGGGATTAATTTGCATAACAGGAAATATTTTAAGATTGGACCAAAAGGGAAACTCATTTCTCTTTCAAGAGGCACAATACAAAACACATAATTCAGAAAGATCAAGAAAATGATGTAACATACATATGGCAGGAAAAAGCAAATAAAGTAGAACTTGATGTTTAAGTTCTATAACTTAAGATATAATTCAGGGGAAAAAAGCATTGAGTAAATGCACATTGTTTTAAAAAAAACATGATTTATACAATGAAATTGTAAAAATAGTGGATATCGTACATCAAACAACAGTGGTAAATTTTTATTTATTTATTCATGTATTTATTTTGGTATTTTAGGGAAGGATCTATAGAATGTTCAGGATCTCACTACTAGTTTGAACGTGTAGTGATCCGCCTGTTTACAGCCTCCCGAGAGCTGGGATTACAGGCGCATGCCCTCACAGCTAGTCTCAATTGCTCTCTCAGCGTGCCCTGGAGGTGAGTCCAGTACAGTAGGCCTGGGGATCAAATTCCTGGCCCCTGTGTCTGCTTGCAGGTATTTTAATAAGCTGAACTATTTGGCTGGCCACAGTGTTAAATTTTTTATAGAAATATTTGCAGAATTTAAAAAAATACAAATTTCCTTCTTTTTAACCCAAGGTAGATAAAATAGTTAAAAATGTGTAGTTCTATGAAGTTATAAAAAAGAATAAAGTAGATCATAGATTAGATATATTCAACACTATCACGATGATAAATTACGAAACTTATTTTCAAGTAATATTACTTGTAATATTTCATCATGTAATACTAATGAAAATTAGACTTATATTAGTGTTACAACTTCTGTCTAGATGTACTCAAAGCTTCATGTAGTCAGTTATATTTTATCTCCAAAATTTCTTCTTAAATTGTGTTAGAGAGGGCCAGCCAAATAGCTCAGTGGATTAAAGAACCTGCAAGCAGGTGCAGAGCCCAAGAGTTCGATCCCTGGTCCTGACATGCTGCTCTGCCTCTGGGGTGCTCTGAGACAGCAACTGGGACAGGGCCTGGTGGCACACACCTGTAATCCCAGCACTTGAGAGGCTGTGAACAGGCGGATAACTGTGAGTCCTACCTAGTAGTGAGACCTTGAACACCCTGTAGTCTCTTTCCTAAGAATAAAAAAAAAATTCGGTTAAAGATAAATAAATACTCAAATGTTAGACCAAATGCTTTTCAGTTCACATACTTTAACAGAAGATAATTTAAATTAGTGTTTAAAGTTGTTGACATGTTTCCATTCAGTTCACATACTTTAACAAAAGATAATTTAGTCCTTAAAGTTGTTGACATGTTTCCATTTATGTTACTATGTAACCAAAATAACATCAAAAATTGGTATTTTAAATACAATGTCTATTGTTGCATATATATAACAGCTTAAGTGTTTTTCCTTCCTCAAAGATAATGCACATAACTTAAAAAAGTGCTAACTTTGTTTTTTTCTAATGAATCATTGAAAACAATTTTCAACACACATAAGTGGGGATCACTTGGACTTGGAAAACTGCCATTTTTCTGTGGCTGAAAAATCAGATGCCTAAGTGCATTGGTTCAATATTCATCACAAATGGGAGCCTTTTTTTTTTTCTGAGTTTTAGTATAACACACAACAAAAATGTTATTAAACATGTTATTATAATATATTCATGTCTGTCATAATTAAAAAATTAAGCTTACTATGTCTAAAAGTAAGGGTTTTATGTCTTACTAAGATTGTTTGCTGTGTTTTTATTATTCCACTATGTAACTAAAACAATTTTGAGGTAAATGTTAGTTTACAAAATGTTTTTAATAATACCAGTTTATGATTATTTAAAATAAGCATCTATTATCTTAGTTTATGACATAAACCATATATCCAAAAACAAGATATGCTATAATAAGCTTTAAATTCTGGATTTTAATGGTAAAACTATGCAAATTTAATGCATGCAAAGTAACTAATAAATACTCTCTTTTGCATAGTATATTTCTAGACCTGAGTCACATACAATAATCACAATTTGACACTTCTCTAAGTTTGGTTCAGCCAAAAAAACATATCTACATATATTAGTTTTGATAAAATGTTTTGTTATTTTATAAGTGAGATGTAGAGATATATTGGATAATAAGTCTATTTGTAATAAGTAGCACTGTTTCCTAGACTTATCAGACCTCTATGGATATTTATTAAATCTTGTAAGTAAATTTTATCCTGTAAACCTGCTGAAAGAGTCTAAATTGTGCCTTAAGCACAACAAGAAAATATGTACAAGGATTTGTACATCTCTAAAACACTAATTATTCCTAGTCTCAGTATTTTAAACATACTTGTGTTTCCCAGTTGCATAGTCTTTCATATATACAAAACTCAAAAATGCCTTATTATACTACTTCCAGGTTAATGTTATGAATGGTGCTAAAAATTTCATAGTTTTACATAACTGAGTTATAACATTACATGATTTACAGTTGCTAAATGAATTCTCCAGACATGTTAAGGCTTCTATGAGTTCCTTACATATGTCAGAACCTTAGATATAAAAATCTTTATAGAGTAATATTTTTATTGTAAAGTGATAAAAAGTTACAGAACTTCAAAATAAGGTGATAGAATAGTAACAATGGTTACTATGTTGCACAGTGATATATTCAAAATAGTTGTTCAGAGTACTATTTTTAAGTAATAGTCCCACTATTGTATAGAATTATGTGCCAGGAACAAGGATGCTTGTTCTGAATATGAACACAGATCTGTACATGGCAGGCATGGATTAGTCATAAGAGGCTAATGACAGCACAGGCTGTTGCCTGTCACTTTGGGATGGGCTACACATGCAGTGTGACCCCACAATGAGGTGAGAGACTCATACAACTTGACCTTACAGATTTATCCAGGAGCCAGTCTTTTCTCTACTTTTTCTTTTTTTCCCCCTTTACTTTTTTCCAAAAGCACACAAGGGAGATCAAAAACACATACAGTGCATTTTAAATTGTTATGGGCAGCTCAGTATCGGTCACCAAAAAGTCACCTTTAGGAATGTCTTAGTTACTTTGAATGCCACCTTTCTGTATGTCTCAGTTACTTTTCTCATTGTTTAAACAAAATACCTGACAACCAAGTTAAAGGAGGAAATGTTCATTTAACTTCACAATTTGTAGAGGTTTAGGTGCATAGTCAGCTGGATCTAAGGCAGGGTGGCATAGCAAAGGGGCCTCACAGAGAAGAAACGGTTCATGGAAAGGCAAGTAGAGGGCAAGAAGCAACAAGCAGAAAGCCTTCCCTTCACTCTTATTCTATCCAGGCTCCCAGCCTCTTGGGTAAGAACACCCACTATGTTCCAATCACTGGAAGAATGTGAAGCCACACATCGTTAATCCCAGTATCCTGTACTATATATCATGTCAGTTCTGAAAAACTCCGAATGAGTACATGAGGCTTTGGGGGTATGTCTAGATGGAAGCCATAAGATTCTACCTCTGGATATCAAAAGCTCATATATATTCCTTTATGCAAAAATCACGTTGTTCATCTGCAAGAATTACCAAAGTCCTAACAGTTTCATTATGGTTGAAAAGTCCAGGTTCAAAGATTCCTTTGAGATTTAAGGCAACCAATTAGCTCTGAAGCTCTGTACAAATAAAAAGAAAAAGAAAAATTCACGATATACAGAATAAGGTAAACATTCTCCCTCTAAAGGGTATAAATGAAAGGGCTAGGAAGGAATAGGGCCAAAGCAAGTAAAAAGTCTGGCATAGGAACCATTAAGTCTCCATATCCAACATTCAGAGCTTCAACCCTTTGGAAGGGCGAGGGGGAAAAAGAAGGAAAGAGGGGAGAATAGAAAATAAAACAGAGAATAGAGATATTTTACAAGGTTGATTTTTCTCCAAGTTAAAAATGTAGAGAGACAAAACCCTCAAAATTGGTTATATAATAAGAAATAACGAATATCTTATCTAACAATCTACAGCTCTTCTCTGTGGTGTTATTTTACACTAAAATGAAAATATAAATATACTTTTATGTGTTCTATTTCTTTTCTGTATTGCTCATTCAAGGAATCCATCATATTTCTGATCTCCTCAATTTTTTTATCCATGTCTTCTTTAAAGGTAGTTATTAATACTTTTTCTGCTGTGTTTCTTCCAAGTTGGATTTCCTCTGTATATTTCAGGACTTGTTTCGGTATTTCAGATCGTATGACTTCAAAAAGTTCTTTTTTGATTTCAGAACTTATTTCTGCTTTGAGTTCGTCATGATCTTTCTGTTGTTGTTTCTTTGCTTCAGATGCTGTTAATTCATATATATCAGTTGGAATAGAGCTCTCTGCACTTGATCTGGGTGTGCATCGTTTTTCCACCCAGTGTTTTTGGAATTCATTCTTTATTTCAGATTCTATGCATTCAAATATTTCTTTTTTAAATTGGGGAATTACTTCTCGTTTTATTTCCTCTATAGCTTTCTGCTGTTGTTCCTTTGCTGCTGTATCTGTTATTTCATTTGTTGAAGCTGAGCTAGTGTCCTCTGCCTTTCCTGATGGACTCGAGGTCTGGGATTGCATTTTTCCCCTTCTCTTTGTCATTTTGTATAGCACTGATCTTTGACCTTTGGTGTAGAACTTTGGTGCAGCTATAACCTTAGCTTGTTATGAGATTCGGGTGCGAGTCTATTAAGTTTGAGATTTTCCAGGTATGCCTATCCTGGGT
>PVKA01010754.1:0-63271 GCA_004027165.1 Ctenomys sociabilis
GTCTCTCTCTCTCTCTCTCTCTCTCTCTCTCTCTCTCTCTCTCTCTCTCTCTATCTCCATATATATATATGGGAATTAAACATGGGACCTTGCACTTGTCAGACAGGCTCTTATTCCACCTAGCTACAGCCCCACCCTGGCCTCCTGACTACCCCTCTGCTTTTGTTTCTTTTTTTCTTCTTCTGTATTTTAGGGAAGGGTGTACGGGGTGTTCAGGGTCTCAATACTAGATTGGACTCATAATGATCTGCCTGTTTACAGCCTCCCAAGTTTCTTTTGTATTTTTAAGACAGGATCGCCTTGGGCAACTGAGGCTATTTGTTTTGTTTTTGAAATGGGGTTTCAGGGCCAGGGAGATGGCTCAGTGGAATAAGCGCTTCCCTGGCAAGCTCAAGGGCCTGAGTTCAATCTCTAGTTCTGCCAAAAAAAATATTTCCAATGAAATGGGGTCTCAGTGTCTCTCTACACATTCAGGCTGGCCTTGAACTCAGTAGATAGCCTCAAATACACCACCTTGATGCGTCACCACACCTGTCTATTCTTGATATTTTAAAGCTACCTACCGTGTGGCATAAGAATGGACAAATAGACTAGAACAGAGTCCACAGACAGACACACACAGGCATCTGATTTGTGACAAAGGAGGCACTGCAATTCAACATGAAAAGGGGAAGACTTTGCAATGAACGCTGCTATGTCAATAGGCACTGTGGCACACGCCTGTAATCCCAGCCTTGGTATATTCAAGGCTACATGCTGAGTCCAAGGGAAGCTGAAGCAGGAGGATCACCATGAGTTCAAGGCCAGCCTGGGCTACATAAAGCAGTTCAAGCCCAGTCTAAACTACACAATAAGATCCTGCCTCAAAAAGAAAAAGAAAAAAAAAAAAAGCCAAATGCCCACCACCTGCCTTCCACCTGCTTTAGGGCTGCCCTGACACTACCTGCTGCCCATCTTGCAGTCCATGATGGAGGGGCCCTCAAAGTCAGCCAGGAGATCTTCCATTTGGTTGAATTCCTGGCCATCCTGCTGCACCATGCCATAGTATGTTGGCACAAAAGGCCGCAGAGGGTCTCCCATCAGCTGTTCCAGGCTGTGCTGCTCACACTGACAGAACCGTTTCAGAATCCGACCATTCTCTCCTGCCTGGAAGTTCCCTGTGGACAACAGGACCAATAAGAGGGTCAGAAACTGGTTCATAAAGAACCTCCCCCCCAGTTTCCCTATATGCCTTGTATCCAGGCCACCATCCTTCAGCCTGAGCCTCCTGCACGCACTCTCTCCCTCCCCTCAAGCCTCAAAATCTTGGCCCAGTGTGGAAAAGGCCAGGCCTATTTCAGTTCTCTGTTGCTTGAGCTGTCTTCTAACTCACAGTATAGTGTGTCCTTGTCTGCTTTGTAATTTAGAGCCATGAGCTTACAACTACGGGAATCTCGGGAGATTTGAGTGGAGAGCATGACTTTCTAGAGTTGATCTGCATCGCTTCTGACTGGGATTCCAAGGTGGTTTATAAATCTGTCATTTCCTGGGCCATGCAGACAGTGAGTGTAGATTGGAATTCCAAACTTTTATCATGACACACTGTACTTTTAGATATTTCCCAAAGACTACCACAGTATCTCCAGTTCTTCCTATGATATTTCCTCTACAGCCTTTCACTTACAGTACTAAGTGCTAGGTACTTATTATACTTCCCTATGCTCAGAGGCATTTGTACAGCTTCCATTTCATGAAGGCCTATTATGCGCTAGACACAGGAATGGGCAGGAGAATGACAGTCTGAACCTGCAGAAGGTAATGTCGCAATCTCTGCAACTTTTTTCTTTGTCATGTCATGTTGGGAATTAAATCCAGGGCCTCCCACATGCTAGGTAAGTGCTCTCCCAACTAAGCCAAAACCCTAGCCTCTATAGGCATTGTTTTTGTAGTACTGGGTATTAAACTCAGGACTTGATGTGTCCTAGACAAGTACTCCTCCCTCACTAAGCTACAACTCTAACCCTTTTAAAACTTTTATTTTTATTAATTTTTTTTTTTTTTTTTTTTTTTTGAAACAGAGTCTCACCAGGCATGGTGCTGCATGCCTATAATCCCAGCACTCGGAGGCTGAGGCAGGAGGATTATTGTGAATTTGAAACCAGCCTGAGCTACAAAGTGAGCTCAAGGCCAACCTGAACTGCATAGGCAGACCCTGTCTCAAAGAAAAATAAAAAATAAATAAATTAATTAATTTAATTTAATTTAATTTTAAAAAATGAAACAGGGTCTCATGTAGTTCAGGCTGGATTTGAACTTACTATGTAGCTGGCCTTAAAATGAAGACAATCCTGCCTCACTCAACCTCCTGGCCTGTGACATTATAAGTCTGCATCACCACCCCACCAAGGTTTTATTCTGAGGCAGGATTCTGGTAAATTTCCCAGGCTGGCCTTGAACTTGTGATCCTACTGCCTCAGCTTCACAGTTGAGATTATAAGTGTGTATCACTGCCTCTGGCTATATTTTGATTTTGAACTCTTCCTTTAATATTCACTGTAAGAGAGGTAAGATTAGTTTTATATTAACTGAAAGGAACAAGAGAACTAAAAAAAGGCAAATAACCTGCTCAGAGGCACCTGTAAATAATGAATAGAAGCTTTGGAAGCTTGGTGTTCAGACCCTGTGTGAGGCTGTTCACACCTTGCAATACTCACTTCTGTGCTATTTAAAAACTGTGTTACAAGTTTTAAGCACAATGTTGACTCTTCTGTAATTTCCTAAAATTCTGTTTTCTGGAGACAGCTCAATTTTCCTGAGTAATACTAAAATACTGCTGTGTAAAATAAATGTAATTTTCTTTTATATCAGAAAAAAAAAATACTGAATAGAAGTAGAATTGGAACCAGGCCCCTCTGTTCCAGAGGGAACTAGGCCCTGCCACCTACTAGAACACAGCACTAGGAAACAGCTCCCATCCAGACCTACAAATGGACACTAAGCCCATTTTACAGGCAAGGAAACTAAACCCCAGAGAGCAGCTCTTTCCCCAGCACAGGAACCTTCACCCAGCTCTGCCCACCCCCCACCATGGTTCTCACCAGCATGCCCAGAAAGCTGGACCCAAGGGTAGTGTTTACGGAATGAGACCACGAAGGGCGAATACTTCAGAACGGTCTTCAGCTTCTTCCATGGTTTACTCTGTATGGGGCAGAGCAGGATGAGGTCAGGGCCAAGGCCTTGGAGGATAGGAGCTGAGAGCTCTGCCATTAGGGAACCAAGGCCCCAAGTGTGGTGGAGCATGCCTGTAATCCCAGCACTGGGAGAGAGGCTGAGGTAGGAGGATCGTTGCTAGTTCAAGACCAGCCTGGGCTACAAAGTGAGCTCAAGGCTAGCCTAAGCTGCATAGTAAGACCTTGTCTCAAAAAGATGAAGTTAAAAAAAGAGACAATAATTAAAAATTATAAAAGTTGAGTGGATTCTCTCTCTCTGTATTGGATTCAGTCATCAGTACAGAAAGTGTGTGTGTGTGTGTGTGTGTGTGTGTGTGTGTGTGTGTGTGTGTGTGTGTCTGACCAAGAGGCCAAGAGGCTTCCAGGGATCACTATTTCCAAACTTATTGGGGTGAGTGATCCCCATTTAGCTCAGCAATCATGAAGTCTGCAAAGGCCTAAGCAAAGGTGGGAAGGTCTTTGTCTCTGTCACCACTTTCTTAGTGTCTGTGTCTCCCCAAGTCTTTGTTTTACGACTTAAGGATAAGTGAGGTTTTGTGGCAGTAAAAACTGCTGGATTTACCCATTGCTCCAAAACACATACACTGCCAAAACGTGAAAGGCCCAGCTCTGCTGCTAAACCTTCTGGGGCCAAGAACAAAGATAGAGTGAGTAGATGGAAGCAGATACAGTAACAGAGACAGATGACAAAGGGATGATAGATAAGCACAGAGATAGAGACTGTGGCAGTCTTGAGAGAGATGTTCCCTAAGTGGCTCCTGCTCTTCCCCCTTCCAGAGAAGTCTCTGCCCCACCCCCCTTTTCTGAGACAGGGCCTCACTATGCAGTTCAGGCTGGCCTTGAACTCCTATTAATCCACCTGCCTCTGCTTCCCAAGCGAGGGGATTACAGGTGTGTACCACCACGCCCTGCTGTCTCGAGCCAAGGTCACTGAACTGCTCTAGTCAGTGAACTATGCATAGAAGTTCACTTTTGGATGGGAGGCTTCTGAGCTGCTGCATGACCCTCCCTATTCAGTGCCCCACTGGGGGTAAGGAGAATAGCCGGTCCCAGAGAGAAGACAGCAAGGAGCACCCACCACTGACCTGTGGCCAACATGGAGTAGGATAAAAATAACCTTTTGTTGCTGTAAGTCACTCAGGTCCTGGGACTATTTATTACTACAGCAGATTCTTATCTGCACTGACTAACAGACAGTGGGGGGGCAGTTAAAGAGAGAGAGAAGCAAACACATGACAGAGAAGGGTGAATCAAAGCACACACACACACATACACACACACAAAAAAAAAAAAAACCAGCAAAAGCAAGGGTTAGAGAGGTAGGTAAGGTGAGAGCAATAGAAAGAAGGACAGGGGTGTAACTCAGTGGTGGACTTGGAGCACAGCACACCTAAGCCCCTGGGTTCCATGCCCAGGGCTGCAAAAAAGCAACAAACTGAAAACAGTATATAAGAGGTTGGGAAGATGGCTTAGTAGAATAAGCACTTCCCTAGCAAGTGCAAATGCAAAGGCCTGAGTTCAATCCCCATTTCTGTCAAAAAAAAATAAAACAGGACTTAGCTGCAGGTCCAAGGGCAAGCAGATTCCAACACATAAACACATAGTAAGAAACAGATGTGGTCTCTGCCCGGACTCACAGCAGCACTTAGCAGGGCTTTGGAGTACGGATGGCATGGAGAGAAGGGAGTTGTGTGGCTCACCACACACGCACACGCACACACACATGCACACACATGCACACACGTGCACACACACATGCACACACACACACACTGTCAAGGGCATGTTCTCTGACACAAGGGCCCAGCTACCTCACAGACATCTAACTGTTAGCAGGCGGTCCAGCAGGGAGTCAGGGTGTCGGGCCAAGGGGTACAAGGAAGGGCTACTCCTTCTCTTGGGGAAGAGCCGATTAATCAAGGTTCCAGGCACAACAATGAAGAGTCAACGTATCATATATCTTATTTAACCCTAAAAACACAACCCCAATAAGACTGCTGTCTGGGCTAGGGAGATGGCTCAATGGAATAAGCGCTTCCCTGGCAAGCACAAGAGCCTGAATTCAATCCCCAGTTCCGCAAAAAAAAAAAAAAGACTGCTATCTATGTCACAGAGGAAAGTGCTCAGAGAGGGAAAGCCATTTGCCTAATGTCACCCAGCACAGTTCTGGGTCTGAGCAGACTGTCTCCAAGCCCTACCTGCAGCACTATGCACTCTGTGGATGTCACTGTCATGACTGCGTCCTTCATGCACAAAAAGTACTCCAAGAAATGGTGCTTGAAGTCAGATTAGTTAAAATTGCCCTTTACCATAATAAACAGATTGCTTAGTCAATCGCTCATTGCCTCTCTCCCTCTCCTTGTAGTATTGAGGACTGAACCCATGCCACTGGTGCATGCTGGTCATGTGCTCTACTACGGGATGACATCCCAGGCCTTTCTCCTTTATATTAGGTCCAAGCGTTAATGTGTACTTTTTTTTAGTATTGGGGATTGAACCCAGGCCTTCATAATAAGTTCTATCCCCAACCCTTTTCATTTTATTTTAAATTTTTATTAGTATATGCTTGAGCTGCATAATAAATACAATCATCTTAAGGAGTTGGTACAAAATGCACCTTAATCATTTGTTCTTTTGTTTTTTGTGGGACTGGGGATTGAACTCAGGCCCTTACGCTTGAAGCACTTATTCTACTGAGCAGTCTCCCTCATTTGTTCTCTTTATTTATTGTTTTGACAGAGTTTCACTAAGTAGCTCAGCCTGGCCTCGAACTCACTATGTAGCCAAAACTGTACTCAAACTCATAGCAATCCTCCTGCTTCAGCCTCCCAAGTGCTGAGATCACAGGCATGCCACACACCAAGCTAATCTGGGCTTTCTTAGATGTCTTCAAGCCCTCTGCTCCAGGAAGCCCTGATTACCCAGATCTGGTTGGCCATGTACTCCAGGCTCCCACAACACTCTTCCCTTCCACCATCCCAACCCTGACCACTCTGAGCACGCACTGTCTGCAGAACTGTTTGCCCCCTCCACTGGCCTGGGAGCCCTGTGGAGCAGTGGCTTGGTCACTGCTGTGTCCCCAGAAAAGTGGGATGCATAGTAGGAGCTCAGGGTCTGACTGCTGCCCGACAGAGGACAGAATGGTGAGAAGGAGTGAGGAAAGGAAAGGAAAGCTGAGTCTGTAAGGTCAGACAGGATTTGGAAATTAAGTGACAAGAAAGCTGGACGTGTGGGCAGTGGGGACAGCTGGAGCGGTGCATGAAGGCGAGAAAGGGACAGCGGGGCATTCGCAGGACTGTGTGTGCTGGGACTGTGACAGCAGAGGGGTCAGAGACAAGGAGCTAGGGAAGAAGCTCCCACCCAGGAGGCTCTGCTCCAAGGCAGCACTGAGCTCCTGATGCAGGAAGTCCCAGTGGAACCATGGCAGGCACCAGAGCAGGGAATGTCTGGTCAGAACCTGGCAGCTTCTGGAAGGACAAGGAAAACAGGAGAAAAGAGCAACCTGGGAAAGAGGCAAGTTAGGGACAGATCTTCACAGCAAAGGGTTTAAAAATGACAGGTATGAAGTTCAGGTAAGACAGTTAGACCCTAGGGGCTAGGGAGATGGCTCAGTAGAATAAGTGCTTGCCTGGCAAGTGCAAGGGCCAGAGTTAAATCCCTGGTTCCACCAAAAAAAGGTTGCAAGTTCCAAAGAGCCTTGCAGGGCTAAGCACAGGTGAGTGCTAGGAGTTGTCTTCCTTGATGCTGTTGTTATTATTCTTAGTCACCCACTTCCAGCTCAGCTATGCTGAGATGCCAAGCAGCTGAGAGAACAGAGGGAAGAGCAATAGCAGAAAGTCCCAGAGGGTGAACTGCTTTGCTTCACCATCACATCCAGGAAGGTCTGCTTTTCACAGTTGTGGCCACATGTGGGAACACATCTCTGAGGGAGGCATGCGAGCCGAGGAGGACTCGGCAGACTCCAGCCAAGGGCCATGGGTCATGGGCTGGGTAGGGAAGCCATGGACTACGGACTGCGCTCCCAGCCCCACATGAGGCTCCAGTTCACACCCCTATCTGCCCTGACCCTCCCTCCCAGAACCTGTCCTGCAGCCCTTGATTCACCAGGGGAGAACCACACCCAGGCTAGGGGCGAGGGTGGAGGATGTAAACAAGAATCTTCTGGGACCCCTTGAGGAGCTGGGGACTAACAGGGACACAGCCCAGGTCTAGGACCTCTGCACATATGGAGTTGGGATAGCCTTTTTTTTTTTTTTTTTTTTTTTTTTTTGGCAGAACTGGGGATTGAACTCAGACCCTTGAGCTTGCCTGGAGCCATCTCCCCAGCCCCTAGCATAGCCTTTTGATAATCTGATAAATTCAGGAGCCTCTTCTCTTCCTAGAAAAACACAAATAGAGTAAGAGTTGGGGACAGTTCATGACCTGGTAAGGTAGCCACAGATCCCAGACTATGGTATGTGAGGGAAGAAAGTGCACTCTGTTTCCCTATTCCTATGTTCTTCAGGTTTGAGGATCACAGACTGCTCAGGATTCAACAGAAATCAGAAACCCTCACTGAAAAATTACATGTGCACACACACAGATTCATACAAAGGTGCAATTTCAGGGGTTCCTGGGCATATCAGTCTTCCATTGTAGACCCCAGGGCTAGAGATAGTGGAGGAAAGCGAAAGGGGAGAATGTTAGTGGGTGGCTGGGGTGGGTTATAACCTAGCCCTTCACACACAGGAGATCAACAGATAGATGAGGTTCCTAGAGATAAAAGAAAGCTAAGAGTAAACTGATAGAGAACATCCCAAGCAAAGATGGACATGTGCTAAGGCAACGTGGCTCAGGGGCAGAATGGGTCCCACTCACCCCAGACCTGTCCTCAAGGTCGCTGGTACCTCCACCCCCGGCCACGAAGTCATCTTCAGACTCATCAAAAGAGGAGGCAGAGGAGAAGCCCCCACTGCCCCCCTCAATGTGAGAGGGTGGTCCCTCTGGCTGGGCCCCAGGCTCGGGGGTCTCAGGGGTAATGATGAGGCGAGGCACAGGACACAGGGCACTGCACTCCAAGCGAGAGCACAGGTGAGTCACCAACTCCCCAGGCTCAGCGCCCCGGCCTCCGTCCTCTGATGGGCCACATTGGTTGGGCTCCCCTAAAAGGCAGTCTGTTCCAGGTCCTGACTGGGGATCATCAGTCCTAGGCTGTGTCCAGGAGCCATCCTGAATTTCTTGCTGTAATGAGAAACCATCATTGCCAGGCTGCTTCCAGGCTGTTTCAGTACTTTGTTGTATCTGGGAGCCATCAGTGTGTGGCTCTGTCCATGAGACTTCGGTATCCTGTGGCATCCTGCAGTCATCAATGTACAATTCTTTCCAAGAGCCATCAGCAGTTGGTTCCGTGAACGGACAGTCTCCCTCCGGGTAAGTCTGGAGGTCCGGCCTGCTCTGATGGGTCCAGAGGTTATCAGCCCAGGGTTTCACCTTCTCTGGCTGGGTCTGCCACCCGGGTATTTCTAGCTCTATCCTGGGCTCAGCAAAACCTAGCTGTGTCCAGACGCTGGCCCTCTCTGCCTGAGCCTGCAGGTCAGTTCTGTGTGTATCATCCCCAAAACCATCTGTTCTAGTCTTCCTCCGAGCACCGGTGGTCTCCAGCTCTGACATACGGCTGCTCTTTTCTGGATGAGTCTGGGGGCCGGATCCTTCTGGCTCTGTATGCTGGCCGGGACTCTCCCTCTCTACTACTAGGCCAGCTGCTTCGGGCACAGCCAGTCCATCTGTCCACGGCTCTGTCTGTGCACCTTCTGTCCCTGACTCAGGCCCGAGACTAAACCCCTCGGTCCAGGCCCGGGGTCCGCCCCCCTCCGGTCGCTCCGACGATCCCCCAGCGCCAGGCCCGGGTCGCTGCTGCCCTGGCTGCCGCCGTCGCCCCCCTCGCAGTGCCTCCAGCCCCATGCGGGCCGCTGCGGGCAGCGCCCCGGCCTCCGCCTCACTCAGGTTCCCCCGGCACGGGCAGCGCCTCATGCCCGCTCCCTCTGTTCGGGATACAGCCAGCCGGCCGCTCCTTCCCCTTTAAATCCTGCGAGGGGTGTGGCTGGGGAGCCCCGACGCGAGTTCCGGCCTGCGGAGCTCGAACCCATTTGGTCCAGTGAGAGTTAACCGAAACTCCACCTCCCAGGGAAGCACGGAGCCATGCCCACCGGACGTGACGTGTGGGCGGGGCCTGGTGGCTCTTCCAGTCTCCGTCAGAGGGGTCGTGTCTCTGCGCCCGAGGGAGAAAAGGTTGGCTCTGCTGTCGGGTCCTTTCGGCGCTCGGAGGGGAACCCTCACCAACCGTGATTAAGCCAACCTCCCTGTGCCCTCGAGTGACCTGTTCAGCCTCCCCGCAGCGCTTTGTGATGTCCAGCCGAGCACCCTCTCTATATGGAGGGGCTGGACCGACTGGAAGACTTGGGGATCCTGCGGGCCTAGGTTTGAGAGCCCGCTCACTCACTTTACAACCTTGAGCGAATGACTTGCGCCCCATCGAAAACGTTTTCCGAAGGAAATTCCCTGTACAGAGCACTTTTCCGTAAGAAGCCATGACACAATTTTAAGCTTCTATAGTTCGAAATTTACAAATGAAAGCACTGAAGCTCTAGGTCTGCCAGCATCTAGGCCTTGTTTGTAGTCCTGGTACTACTTACTATCTGATATGACCTCATGGATGCATGCCAAGCATTCAGTACCAGTCTTGACACTGTCAGCCAGTCTTGACACTATCAGCCACGGCCCAGTAGAGTTCCTTGTCAAAGGTGTGTTTTGTAATTTGCCGGAGTGATGAACTGGCCTCAGCTCCTGAGTCAGACCCTCACCTTTGAAAAGGGGCAGAGGGTGGATTTAGTTTTGAAGTTGAGTCACCCAGAGGAAGGACACCAAGCACAGGCCTGAGGCTCTGGAATGAGTTGTCTCAGAGCAATGAGAAGTCAGAGACATGGGCTCACCTGGTGACACCCTTTCGGAAGCTGAGGTCCCTAGAAGGAGGAAGGCTCCTCTGAGATCACACAACACAAGCATAGCAACAGGGAGCCTTCATTCCCAACAAAAAGGGGTTGGACCAGGGAGCTGGTGGTTGTAGAGGACACATCTGCATTTCTCCTTCTGTCTGTGGTGACAAAGATCTCCCAGCCAGCTGTTTCTGTTCCAGAGGTGAGAGGGGTGAGTCACTCCACGCACAGATGGCTGGAAGCTGATTTCATGGGATGCCAACGTTCCTGACTCAGCAATGGGAATCTTGGCTGCGTGTGTTCTGGGAAATGTCAGGCCTGTAGGAAACAGAGCCCCCCCACCCTCCCCCGCGCCATCCTGCAGGTGGGCGAGGAGCAAGGTGTGTGAGGGAACAGAAGCTCAGTGTGCAACTGAGGAGTTTATGTACAAGGTTGAACTGAGCGGGTGAGTGGCAGACAGTTGGCAGGCAAGGCAGGGGATTTATGTGCGCAAGGAAGGAGACTGGTGTCACGGTGTGGGCGTTTGTGCAAAGTGAAGGAGCTCTATGTGCAAGGGAAATGTTTGCTCAGAATGTGTTCAAAGGCCTACCATACCAAGAGTACAAAGAAAAGGGAGCCTGACAAAATGTTAGTGCAGAAAGGTGTGGCGTTTGTTAGGAACAGTGATATACCCGCACGAAAGAGGTTAGGATACTGAAAGATCTGCCGCATGCGCGAGCCTCAGAGGTGAGTGTAAGGGGCTAAGGGGAACGTGCGCGCTCACAGAGTCGCGAGGCAATTCTGGCGGCTCAGAAGTACAACTAGATACATTCAGCTCTGCTCCTTCGTCCCGCCCCGGACCCGCCCACCGCGGTGCACAGCGGGACGCATCCCAAGCCCATCAGCGAGCTTCTGTTCTGCTATTGGCTAAGTGACCGGAGGGGGCGGGCGTGCGGTTCCCGGAAGCACAGGAGGCCACAAGAGCTGAGGCCGGGAGTCCAGGAGTTGTAGGTGCTTAGCAACGGGGCGAGTGGTACAGTGGTAAGGTGGGGAGGCACGAGACAGACTGTGGGTGCCTAACCAAGGAGAGTAAGGCGGTGCCTAGCAACGGGGGGATAGCTCCGAGAAGTAGGAGGTAGCCCTGGAGGATCTGTGGGTGTCTAGCAACAGGGGAGGACCCTAGCAACGGCAAGGAGCTGGGAAGAGTGGGTTTGAGAGATTCACAGGTAGAACTGTAGGTTCCTAGGAACGAGAGGGAGATAACCAGGAGGAACTGTGAGGATCTATTAGCAGGGGAGAAGATCTGTAATGGATAGGACTCTTTTTTTTTTTTTTTAACATAAGAATCTTTAAAAGGGCGGACGCAGGGCAACACAGAGGCCTCCCAGAGAAGCAGGGCACACCAGGAAGCCAGCTCTAAATTTGTAACCTAAAGATTCCCCCTGTTCTCCTTTAGGCAATGAGGCTGGAGCTAGGGGGCCTACTGCGGGGGACCTGTGCACATCTGGGCTGGAATGTTGTTCTGCCGTGTGGAGCCCTGGGGCTTAGGCCCCACTGGTGGGTAAGAGATGAAAGGAGTTCCTTGAAAAGAGGCTCTGTGAGGCTTCAGAGAATAAATGGACCAAGAGTGGGCCAAAAGACCCCACACCCTTCACTCTTCACCACAGTACTCTTTACCAAAATCCACATCTCTTACAGAGGACCTGTAGGGGCTTGGGAGCCCGAAAGTTTCATCAGGATGAACCTGGAAAAGGCCTGGGCGAGGAAGACATTCGGAGGGCACGGGAGGCCCGTGTTAGGAAGACACCCCGGCCCCAGGTAGCATCACCCTGCCCACCCACCAGCAATACCCAAGGGTGGCACAGGATTGGTAGGATTCTAGGTGTTGTCCCCACTCTCAGAGCTTCTTCTGTTTCCTAGCTGAGTGACCGCTCTCGAGAACGCAGGGTACCCGCCTCCCGGATCAGTCGACTGGCCAGCTTTGGGGGTAGGTGTGACTTAGGAATCAGGATGTTACCTGGATCAGAGGAGGCAATGTTTACAGGACAAAGCAAGAAAAAGATAAATAAGAGAGGAGGGAGAGCTGGGGAAAGAAAGACAAAAGCCAAGGCCTGGAAAGCTGAGAGGAATATAAATGATATATTTTATTGTGAAACTTTTTGAAGTGTGAGGCCACTACACAATGATCTCTCTGTACTTTTTTTTTTTTTTTTTTTTTTTGTATTCTAAAGGTGAGGAAATGGAGACTGAGAAATTAGGTGATTTGACTCAGGGTCATGCAACAAGATTGTTCAAACCTGCCTGAAATAATTAGAAAAAAAAAAAAAAAAAGATAAACAGAGAAAAGGAACTGGGAAGAACAAAATAGGAATCCTCAGAAAGGCACTGCTTTGGGGGCTTTTGTGTGTGTGGTACTAGGGATGGATCCAGGGCCTTCACACTGAGCCGATCCTCAATCTCCGGTGCTTTACTTTATTTTTTAAATTTGAGACAGGGCCTTGCTACATTGGCAAATTGTCCAAGCTGAGTTCAGATTTGTAATCCTCCTGCCTCAGACAGAGGGCTGAGATTATAGACCTGCACTACCACACCTGGCCTCAGGCCTTTCCCAGCTAGAGTGCTTAATAACATACACATTCCTGGGTCTTCTCTCAGAGAGTCAGAAGCTCAGGAGTGGAGCCTGGCCTTTACCAAAGCTCACTAGAGAGTCTGAACTGCTGGAAGAGGGTCAGGGATGTGGAAGAGGGTAAAGTGAAAGGGGGCCTCACTTTGAAGGGAAACACAAGCCGGAAAGAGTAAGATTGGGAATTGGAGACAGATGTAGTGAGGTAAGGAGAGACTGAGAAGATGGTTGTGGAGGCCTACGTCTGCAATCCCAGCTCCTTGGTAGCTGCAATGGGGATTGCAAATTTGGACAACTTAAAGACCATGTCTCAAAATAAAAAGGACTGGGATGTAGCTCCAGGACTGAGCATGCCAGTATTAGAGAATGAGAAAAAAGACAAGGTCTGAAGAGAAGGCTCCAGGCAAGCAGGCACTCAGGATCCTCTCTCACTCCCCAGGACTGGCTGTGGGCTTGGGGCTGGGAGCTCTGGCTGAGGTAGCCAAGAAGTCCCTGCCAGGAGGACATCTGCAGTCAGGTGAGTGAAGCTCATCTCCTGGGTTCAGATCATGGCCTTGCTGTGTGACATGGGTTAAGTGGTATCACCTCACTGAGCCTCAGTTTCTTTGTTGGAAAGTAGGAGTAATAACACTGTATTCATCTCTTAACATTGTTCCCAAGTACATAGAACCAGGGCTAAGCCGATATCTGGGCTGTGATAATAGAAACTATGATCTGAGAAAAATATAAGCCACCAGGAGCTGCAGACTCTGAGCAAAGGAGGAAACAGTGTATACACCGGAAATAGAATCTTGTGTATAGAATTTAGAGGGGAGATTCCCTGATAAGCCAGTGCCTTGAGACAAAAGTGAGGGCCGATAGTCAAGACTAAAATAAGACTACAGAGATTAATTGACTGATAGCATGTGTGAACCATGTTTGGATGTGATTTTGAAAAACATAAAAGACATTTTAGAAGGGGAGGGAGATAGCTCACCAGTATAAGTGCCTGCCTGGCAAGTGCAAGGTCCTGAGTTTGATCCCTGGGAACAAAAAAGAAAAAGACACTTTGGAGCTAGGTATGATATACCTGTGCATGCTTGTAATCCCAGGACTCAAAAGGCTGAGGCAGGAGGCTCATTATGAGGCCAGCCTGAGTTATATAGTGAGTTCAAGGCCAGCCTGGATTGTATAGCAAAATCCTGTCTCAAAAAAGGACATTTTGGGGAAATAATTGAGAAATTCTGAATATAGAGTGGATAGGAAGGTTATATTAAGCAATTAATGTTAAGCCTCTTATGGGGGATTATGGAATGGTGATTAGGAGAAAATCCTCCTTAGTAGAAGTGGAACTATGTAACTGCAGCAAAACATAGCATTTAGTGTGCAGGTACACAAACGCACAGAGATAAGCAGATAAGGCAGGATGTTGCTAAATCCAGGTGAAGGCTTGTTCCTGGTGTTAAGCACACAATTTTCCATTTGGATTTTTTCTTTTTCTTTGTGGTGCCAGGGATCGAACTCAGGACCTTGAGCTTGCCGGGCAGGCGCTTATGCCACTGAGGTATCTCTTCAGCCCCATTTGGATTTTTTCAACACAGAGTTGAGGTTTGCTGGAGGAGTACACAGGCCATAGGTTAAGGCCAAGCTGAGTCTAAGCTCTGCTCTGCCATTTTGTGTTACGCCACCTTGGTCTCTTAGTTCCCACCTTGAACAGTGAGGCCTGGGTAGTTCTTAATTCTCTGGGTGATGTATGGAATTCAGACGGAGGATACACAGAGGCACTCAGAATTCTGCCAGCACTGGGGGAGCACTCAATCTTTGTGGGGGGGGTTTCCCCTCCTTTTTCTCTTACTGGGAAGTGAACCAAAGGCTGTTTGCACTGAGCTACACCACAGTGATTTTAAAAAGTTTTTCATTTACTCAAATTAGTTAGTAAATTTAAGACAAAGTCTTATTGTGTAGCTGGCCTCTCCAAGTGCTACAATTTCAGGTGGATGCCAATGTAGGTTTTTTTTTTTTTTTTTTTTTTTGTCCTTTTGAGCCAAGGTCTCACTATGCAGTTCAGGCTGGCCTTAAGCTCACTTTGTAGCTCAGGCTGGTCTGGAACTCACAGCAATCCTCCTGTCTCAGCCTCCCCAGTGCTAGGATTACAAGCATGCACCACCATACCCGGCTTATTTAGTGTTTTTTGAGACAGGGTCTTGCTGTGCATTTCAGGCTGGCCTTGAGCTCACTTTGTAGCCCAGGCTGGTCTCAAACTCCCAAGATCCTCCTGCCTCAGCTTCCTGAGTGCTAGGGTTCTGTTTTAATTTTTGATACATACTAAGTGTACATATGGGTTATAGTGTAACTTACCTTTCTTTTTCCTTCCTTCTTTCCTTTTTTGGTGCTGGGGATTGAACTTAGAGCTTTAGAATAATCATGCACTGGACCATGAAGCTACTGCTAGGTTCCCCTGTGACATTTATACATGTAGACAGTGTGATAATCAGATTACTATAATTGACATCTCTATTACCTCTATAAAATTTGGGCCAGGGGTATAGCTTAACAGCCCACAGTACCTGCCTGACAAGTGCAAGGTCTTGAGTTCAATTCCCAGTACCAAAAATAAATAAATAAACCCTGAAAATTATAAAACATAATAATAAATGAACAGAGGCTGGGGAGATAGCATGGTAGGGCCATGAGTTCATTCCCCGGATTTTCATTTTTTCACTGTCAGATTGATGATGTCTTCATCTGTCTTAGAACCTTAGAAAACTCACTGAATATTTTGGGGAACATGACAGTGAAAAGGAGGCAAAAAATATCTTTTTTTAAAAAATTTATTTATTTGCATTTTAACTTGAAGAGTGAAAAATAGAAGCAAAAACAAAGAAAAAATGACATAAACCTGGTAACATACAACGATATATATGTTACAGATTTTCAAAACATGGATGGCTAATTACACACACACATACACACACACATATATATACATATATATATGTATATATATATTTTTTTAAATAAAATCTAACACAGATCAGCAGTCCACAATAGAAGTGAGTTATCCCCAGAAGTTGTTGACTTGAGCCATTCACAGCTCATTATATTAATATGACTTAACTTTGTATACCTCCATTTTTTTACTTTTCTGCTGGATGGTTAAGACTGAGTTAAAGCAAGACCTATATAACAAAAGATGTAACTGCAAAAAATATCTTAATGTTATGGTGAAAATACTTTGATCTCACAGACCACCCCAAAAGGTCTCAGGGGCCCTGGGGACTCTTAGACCATGTTTGGAGACTTAACTCCCCCGAATTTCCAGAAACCCCTCTCTTGCCCTATTCTGGTCCTTCCCTTCTCCAAGGATGGCCTCTGTCTTAGCTTCTGGCACTCATGATTAGTTTCCCTGTCTTGTGTTTTTTTATGTGAATATAATTAGTTTGGGAGGCTGCTATAGGACTAAAGCCAGCCTGGGCTACATAGTGAATTCAAGTTCAGCTGTACTGCATAGTGAGACTTTGTCTCAGAAAAAGAAAAACAAAAATTATATATTTTTTTATATTATGCATTTAGTACAGGGTTCTATAGGGTCTCACTACATGGATCAGACCAGTAGTGAACCTCCTATTTTCAGACTCCCAAGTGCTGGGATTATAGGGGTGTGACACTATGCCCAGTCTCCATTACCTGTGTCAGTGCACTCTGTCAGGAATGGCACACTGAGGATCAAACCAGTCCCTGTGTCTGCCTAGGCAGATGCTTTAATCCACTAAGCTGTCTGACCTGCCCAACATGTATAGAATTGATTGGACAGTATATTCTTATTCTTTTTTTTGGGGGGGGCATGTGGACCCAGGTATTGAACTCAAGACTTGATGCTTGCCAAGCAGGCACTGTGCCGCTGAACTACATCCCCAGCTACCAGGACAGTGTATTCTTGTGTTCCTATCTTTTTATTTTATATTATGTTTGTGAGATACATTTGTTATTATATATAAAAGCAGACTGTTTGTTCAATACTGTGGAAATCATCCTGTATCTATTCCACAATTGTTTTTATTTTTATTTTTTAATTATGTATTTATTTATTTTTGGTGGAACCAGGGATTGAACTCAGGCCCTTGCATTTGCCAGGGAAGCGCTTACGCCACTGAGCCATCTCCCCAGCCCTATTTTTTTTATTTTTTCCCTTAAGATAGACTTACTGTGTAGGCTGACCTTTCATTCACTCTGTAGCCCATGCTGGCCTCAAACTTAGGGTGATCCTCCTGCCTCAGCCTCCCAAGTGCTGAGATTACAGGCATGTGCCACTTTACCAAACTGTTTCACAATTTTTTAGACACTATTTCGATTGTCATTTGCTAGTTTCCAGTGTGCGGCTGTCATCAGTAACTCTGCTGTGCACACCTTGTACTGTCATCAGCTAGAGGCCATTGTATCTATTTCCCTTGGGTGTGTATCTGGGAGGGGAATGGCACTGATCATAGACATGTGCTTTACTAGAAAACTCCCACTTTCTTGTAATCCCAGCGCTTGAAGGCTGAGGCAGGAGGATCACTAGTTTGAGACCATCTTGGGCTACAAAATGAGCTTGAGGCCAGGCTCAAAAAGACAGAAAGAAAGTTAATTCCTCCTTTTCACACAGGCTTGTGGCAGCACAGGTCTGATCCCCGATTGCTGCCTACCCTTGTGAGCTATTTTCATTTTAGCCGTTCTTGCAGCTGCCATGGCGTTCTGGTTATTTTTGTGGCTATAACACCAGTGGTTATTCTCTCCTTCCCAGAGAGCAGCTCCCGGCTGGGCACCAGCCCCTTCCTATCTGAGGCCAATGCCGAGAGGATTGTGCAGACCTTATGTACAGTTCGGGGGGCCGCCCTCAAGGTTGGCCAAATGCTCAGCATCCAAGGTACAGCGTGAGCCTCAACTCCTGACCCTATCACTCTTCCGCCCCAGCCCCGTCCCCATAAGCCTGACTTAGGGCCCTCAGGCAGAGTCCTTCCTTAAGGCCTCACTGGGCCCCCCTCCCACTGTTCTCTAAGATAACAGCCTCATCAGCCCCCAGCTGCAGCGCATCTTTGAGCGGGCCCGCCAAAGCGCCGACTTCATGCCCCGCTGGCAGATGCTGGTAAGTGCCTGGCAGGAGGCTGTGCGCGTGCACGCACACACTCTCTCTCTCTCTCTCTCTCTCTCTCTCTCTCTCTCTCTCTCTCTTTCTCTCTTGACCCTCTCACTACTAGCCCTGCCTTCCGATTCTGAGCTTCAGTTTCTCTATCCAGAAATGGGGATCACCAGAGTACACACCTCATACATAGCATCCCTGTGATTACGAAAAGGAGAGTGCAGAGGGCTTTATTCTGTCCTGGACACAGATTCAGTCCTGCACAATGGGTAGGGCTTGAGCCCTATCTCTGCTAGTCCCAGGCATATCCTCTCTGTGCCTTTGTTATCTCTTCTGGGAAATGGAGAAAGTGGCAGCCAAGCCTGTGTCACAAGGTTACATACCTTAGTGCACAGTTTATATTAGAGCACTTAGTTTATATTACATGGAGCACCTAGAACTGCCCTCACCACCCCATGAATGACGAGCAAGTTTAACTGCAATTATTACTGTTTTGTTATTAATTAAAGGAGACCATATCTATAAATAGGTTGGCACAGCACCTGGCCTTGAGTAAGTGCCCAAGACACAAGCTGGTTTTGATAACTGGGTGAAGGTGTGGGCTATGGAGCCCAGCTGCCACCCATCTCCCAATGCTTGCTCTGCACACTTGCCTTGTGACCCCTTGTGGTCTGTGCCTCTTTGAGCTACTCCAAACTGAACTAGCCGGCCAGAGTAATGGCTCAGTGGAATAAGCACTTCCCTGGCAAGTGCAAGGGCCTGAGTTCAATCCCCAGTTCCACCGAAAAGAAAAAAAAAAACAAAATGCCGAACTGAACTAGCCCATAGGAAGCAATTCTCCAGTATGTTCATTTTGAGTTAATAATACAATACCGGAGTATAATAAAGATTGTTATCAATCTTAACTAAAAACAGTAGCAGTTCCCACAGCTGCCGGGGTAGCTTAGGGAGGCCAGGCTCCAGAGAGAGGAGCTGGCCTGGGCCTTCCAGTCTCCAGCACCTGGCAGGTCACCAGGGCAAGGAGCTTCTTTGTGCAGCTCAGTTTCCACATCTGTGAAGTGGAGTAGCAGCCAGGAACTTAGCTCATGAATATTAACTTAAAAAATGCTCAGCCCCAGGAATGAACTCAGCCATCCATTACCATGATGGTGATTCTCATGACCACTCCCCACAGAAAGTTCTGGAAGAGGAGTTGGGCAAGGATTGGAGAGCCAAGGTAGCTTCCCTGGAGGAGGTACCCTTTGCTGCTGCCTCAATTGGGCAGGTACACCAAGGTGTTCTAAAGGATGGGACAGAGGTGGCTGTGAAGATCCAGGTGAGAATGGAGGCCACCAGGGTGTGTGTGGGGGGGCATCCTGCTGTCCCAGAGCAGTGACTTCAACACTGTCCCTCCCCATCCCCCCAGTACCCAGGTGTTTCCCAGAGCATCCATAGTGATGTGCAGAACCTGCTAGCCCTGCTCAAGATGAGCACAGCCCTGCCAGAAGGTGAGGCACCCGCTCTGTCCCTAACTGAGTAAGGCCATGGGCAAGGATGTGTTTGTGAGTATGTCCTGGGCACAAAGGGGGTCACTGAGCAGGAGAGCCCAGCATACAAATGTGTGACAGGGCCACAGAGAGGAGCCCAGACCAAAATCCAGACACACGCAGAGTACAGCACAGGGAGGAGGATTTTTGGTGCCGCAGGGGACCCATGGGGCAGTTCATAGTGTTGAGAGAGGAGGAGAAGAGGCAGGCAGCTTGGCACAGGACGCCGTGAAGGTAGACTTGTGTGGCAGTGGAGGAGCTGGAGTGCATGCGCAGAGAAGGGGTGACCTGGCAGAGGGACTGCAGCCGTAAGGCTGTACAGGGATGGTGCAGACAATGATGCCATTCAAAGTTCCAGAACAGAGGTGTGAGGGATAGCAAGGGAGATGGAAAGAGGGAGGCACAACTGGAAAGAAGACACCAAGTGGGAACCCAAAGCTCCCACAGGGCACAAACAGGATTCTTTCCTCACTGATGTGATACCCACCAGGCCTCTTTGCTGAGCAGAGCCTGCAGACCTTGCAGCAGGAGCTGGCTTGGGAGTGTGACTACCGTCGAGAGGCAGCCTGTGCCCAGAACTTCAGGTGAGCTGACTTCCTGCGGGTCCTAGGGAGCCCTCCCTTGTCCCCTGCATCCTCTGTAAGCATGGACAGCACGCTGCTCTTGGTGCCTGCTCTCTGGGTGCCCAGTCTCTCTACTCAATGGGACGCACCCACTTTGGTCCGATAGAAGCTCTCATTACACCGTGAGGCACAGATGCACGCGCTGGACTGCCAGACTGAACAGTGCAGCAGTCCTGGGGATTGGAGAGGGCAGGTAGCGTCCCACCTCCTGTGGGCAGGAGGACAGTGTGATAGAAGCATTCTGGAGAAGCTTGGCATCATATGCCTCACAGCCCACTTTCTAAATACTATAGGGATACTTAATGGCAGTATACACAACTAGACTTTTCCAGGATGCTTAGAACATCATTTTTTTTTGTTATTTGTTTATAAGCAGAATATATTTATGGAGGGAAAGAAAACTCCTGTCTGAGAGAGGGACAAGGGGGGGTCCCAAGTGGATTGGTCCCCCCTGCCCTGGTTTGTTTTTTGAGGGTCTCACTGTGCAGTTCAGGATAGCCTTGAGCTCACTTTGTGGCCTAGCCTGGTCTTGAACTCACAACAGTCCTACGAAAGCAGCATTGTTTTTAAGAGCCTCCAAAATAGAAACAGCCCTCAGCTAGCACATTTAATTCTAGCAGGGTGGATAAATTATGGTGTACTCATTAGCAGAATATTGCATAGCATTGGGGCCATGGAGATGGCTCAGTAGAATAAGCACTTGCCTGGCCTGAGTTTAATCCCCAGTTCCACCAAAAACAAACAAACGAAAAAAAAGAGTATTACATAGCAGTGAATATGAATGATTTATAGCTACATTAGGAAGTATGGTGATATGAAACAATGACACCTCCTCAGGATCCTCCACAGTGTGGTTCAGCATGTGCTGAAGGCCTGTGATGTCTCAGGCTCCATACACAGAGTAAGAGTTGGCTCAGTGGAAGGCAGTGCTTTGGGGCATGTGTCCCAGAGCCATAGCTTGGTGTCCTGTCTCGCATTAGCCTTTACCAGGCAGTGCAGCGTGGTTCCATGCAATGGCTGCAGGAGGGTGTCCTTAGGGGGTGTGTGTGTGTGTGTGTGTGTGTGTGTGTGTGTGTGTGTGTTCGGCACACAGCCTGCTCTTGACAGGTGGTTCATACATCAGAGATCTTATAACTAAGGACAGAAACACCAGCTCCAAAGCAGAACCTTGAGAAGGGGACAAAACAGGATGAGGAGCCAGTGGCCCCTTCCTGGGGCTGAAGATAGCTCAGTGTAATTTTTTTTTTTTTTTTTTTTTTTTTTTTTTTTGATGGAACCAGCGATTGAACTCAGGCCCTTGCGCTTGCCAGGGATGCACTTATTCCACTGAGCCATCTCCCTGGCCCCTGCTCAGTGGTCTAAAGCCCCTGCTTGGGCAAGTGCGCAGGGACAGCAATCTAGTCAAACCCGGGCACCACGTGCTGCACTGGCCCTGCCCCCAGGGTGGGCTAAGCTGGCCACACAAACAAAAGAAATAAGAACCCAGCTGATTCCTATGCCCCCTGCTTTCCTGCCCAGTCCCCTCTGACTCTCCAGCATTTCTCAGATCCTCAATAGAAAGCCTCAGTTGTATTCTTTGGCTCCCATATCTTACTATTTATCAGTTTTTATCCTCTGCTGAAACAGGTTCACACTCTGTTGTCCAAGCTGGCCTTGAACTCATGATGTAGCTTAAGCTGGCCTTGAACTCGCAGGGATCTTCCTGCCTCACTTCCCAAGAGTGCTGAGGTGACAGGCATGCGCCACCACCGTTGGCCCAAATCTTACTCTAACGTGAACATCAGTGTATAATTGGTCTCAGTCAGAGCATGGGCTCTGGTAGTCCAGACTAAGACTGTTCCTGAGTGGTAGAGTTACAGGCGTGTGCCACCACACCTGGCCATAGATTAAGCACCCTGTTTCTGGAGCAACAAGCCAACAGAATGCTCCTTTCCTGTCTAAGGCTTCTATTCAGATTTAATGCCTTTTCTTTTCTTCTTTCTTTTTGGCAGTGTTAAGGGTGGACTCCAGGGCCTTGCACATGCTGAGCAAGCACCCTAACACTGATGGACATTCTGCCTCCATAAAACACTAAAGCAATTAAGCATTGTAACCATAACTTTTTTGTTATAACCTTGCAGTTTGAGGTATGACAGAAAAACTGACATGAATTTCTTTCCCTTTCCCAGGTTCACTGATAGATTTGTTGTTACCATAGATCTTAGGAATCTCAGCCTATGATTGTTTTCTTATTGAGATCTTTACCTTTTTCCATAAAAAAGAAAGCAGTGTCACTGATCAAAAACATGGTGAATGTTCTATTTTTATTTATTTATTTTTTTGTCATATCATAGTAAAATACACCCTGCCATGAATCCTCCTCATTTCTAATACTCTTTAAAATCTGTCCAAAAGGTTTACCTTTTGTGGTCATTTTGACGGGGAATGGCCAGAAGCCACAAGTTGCCGGTTCCAACAGATAAGATGGTTGAGGACACAGCAGTGTTTTTATGAGCCTGCCTTTCCGCTGGCTGTCACTTGACATCAGCAGTCACAGCATTTTTTTATCACACCTCATAAAGACACTCAGAGCACTTCCATAACTGCTTCAGAAAGAGACAGAAATGATGGGATGAGAGCCAGAGAGATAGCTCAGCAGTCTGTGCCTGCCTGGCAAGTGCAGGGACCCAGGTTTAATCCTCAATACTGTATGCCTTGCTGGCCCCTGGCCACACCAGCCACTGAAACCGGGTGTGGTGGTACATGCCTGTAATCTCAGGGCTGGGGAGACTGAGACAGGAGGATCACTATGAGTCTGAGCTGTGTAGTGAGATCCTGTACCAAATAAATAAAAGATTTTTTTTTTTTTTTTTTTTTTTTTTTGCCTTTTTTGAGACAGGGTCTCACTATGCAGTTCAGGCTGGCCTTAAGCTCACTTTGTAGCTCAGGCTGGTCTCGAACTCACAACAATCCTCCTGCCTCAGCCTCCCAGTGCTGGGATTACAGGCCTGCACTACCACGCCTGGCTTTAAAAGATTTGTTTTAAAATGATGGGATAAATGTGTTTGAATCAAGGGAAAGTATACAATTTAGATATACATAATAACTGCATTCATCATAGAGACTTTGTACCTGTATATGATATAGTTCATGTTTTAATAATTTTTTTTTCTGTCTTTTTTTTTTTTCCAGTACCTGGGATTGAACTCAGAACCTTGTACTTGCCAGGTGGGCGCTTATGCCACTGAGCAATATCCCCAGCCCCTCTTTGTTTTACTTTTTTTAAGTCTATTTATTTTTTTTGGCAGAACTGGGGATTGAACTCACACTCTTGCACATGCCAGGCAAGTGTTTATTCTACTGAGCTATCTCCCCAGCCCCTCTCTGCCATTTTTTGAAACAGGCTTTCACTGTGCAGTTTAGGCTAGGCTTGAATTCATTCTGTAGCCCAGGCTGATCCTCCTGCCTCCGCTTCTCGAGTGCTGGGATTACAGTCATGTGCCACTATGCCTGACTAATGATTTATTTATTTATTTAATTTATTTGAGACAGGCTCTTGCTGTATAGTCCAGATTGACTTTAAATTCACTTTTTTTGCTTTATTTTTTTTGGTGGTACGAGGGATTGAACTTAGGACCTTGCACTTGCCAGGCGTTTACGCCACTGAGCTATATCCCCAGGCCCCTTAAATTCACTTTGTAGCCCAGGCTAACCTCAAACTTGTTGCAGTCCTTCTGAGTGCTGGGATTACAAGGATGTGCCACCATAGTTGAGCTACTGTGTTTATTTATTTATTCATTCATGTCTTTTTTTTTTTTTTTTTTGCAGAACCGGGGATTGAACTCAGGCCCTTACACTTGCCAGGAGCTGTCTCCCTGGCCACTGTCTTTTTGAGATAGGGTTTCTCTTCACTGTGTAGTTCAGGCTGTCCTTGAGTTTGCTTTGTAGCCAAGACTGGTCTCAAACTCTCAATGATCCTCTTGCCTGAGCGTTCCCAAGTGCTAGAATTGCACATGTGCACCACCACATGTGCACCACCACATGCAGAACATTTGGGCTGGGGAGATGGCTCAGTAAAATAAGTGCTTCCCTGGCAAGCACAAAGTCCTGAGTTCAGTCCCCAATTCCACAAAAAAGAAAAAAAACCATGCAGAACATTTAATATTTTTGACCACAGTTGACTCTAAGTAACTGAAACCTTAGAAAAAAAAATTGCTAATTATGGGGGCTTCTCCAGAGGCTAAGGGATGACTTGTGTATGGTCTGTTAGGCTTCTTGTATCAGTTACTATTTAGGGAGATAAATTAGTAAACTGATTTTTTTTTTTTTTTTTTTTTTTTTTTTTTGTGGAACCAGGGATTGAACCCAGGCCCTTGTGCTTGCCAGGGAAGCACTCATTCCACTGAGCCATCTCCCCAGCCTGGTAAACTGATTTTTTACAATGATACATTAGTTAAATACAATGAGCTCATCCTGGAGAAGTTAGAGACTTTTACAGTAGGGAAGTGGTAAGTCTAGGCAACACCCTGTTAAGGGCAAGCATGGAACAGGCCGTGTGGAGATACTTGTTAAATGTTAGTCCAGCCAGTTACTAGCCATCACATAGGGTGGGCTGGACGACAGGACAGTAGGGAGAACAGAGAAAGATGACCCCAGAGATTTCTCAGAGACCCACCTAGGGGGTGCCCAGAACATGAAGCCCCACTCCCTCCTTTTCCTTCTTTCCCAGGCAGCTGTTAGCAGATGACCCCTTCTTCCGGGTGCCAGCTGTAATTAAAGAACTGTGCACAAAACGAGTGCTGGCCATGGAGCTGGCTGGCGGAGTCCCTCTGGACCAGTGCCAGGGCCTGAGCCAGGACATCCGGAACCAGGTAGGCTGTTTTATGGGACTGTAGGGGGGGCCTGGGTCTCGCTCCTTCTGTAGGCCAGGGCAGGCCCTGCAGGGGTCATCACTGAGAGAGCCCACTTCTCCCCACCACAGATTTGCTCTCAGCTGCTGAGGCTGTGTCTGCAGGAGCTGTTTGAGTTCAGATTCATGCAAACAGATCCCAACTGGGCCAACTTCCTCTACGATGCTGCCAGCCACCAGGTTGGTTAGTTCCGATGTGATTCAGGGTGTGCTAATGCTGGAATAAATATTCCCAAGTGTTCTAGTAGCTCAACAGAATTGGAGTTTCTTATCCACCCTTCTCCTTGGAGTGGCTCAGGGACCCCAGCTCTTTGCCTTTTGTGCTTGGTTTTCCCTGAAAGGCTACACGTTGGGGGGTGATGCTGCCTAACTTCCCTGACTGGCAGTGGCATGTCATTTCCTTTATCATTCCATCAATGATGACCTAGAGCAGTAGTGGGAAGTTACTTTTCTCTCATTGCTTGGACAAAACACCCAACACCCAAAATTAAGGAAGGAAAGGTTTATTTAGCTCATAGTTAGTAGAGGTTTTATTCTATACTTGGCTGGCTCCAAGGCAGAGGGCAGCCCTTCATGCCTGTGGAAAACAGCAAAGAGCAGAGTGAGGAGCAGTGCCTGGCAGCTAGCAAGCCACTCTCCCCTCCCCGTATTATACGCAGAACACCCACCCAGGGCAGATGTAGCACTTACATCCATAATCCCAGCATTGCATCATTAATCACAAACTCTAGAAGCTGCCCCATGACTGCCTGAGGCTTTGGTGGGGACAGCTAGACACAGGCCATAACAAATAGTACCAAAACGGGGAAGCCAAAGCTGCAGTAGTCAGGGCTGGGACAGGGAGGATAGGGCTGAGGCCTGGGCATGTGCCTGAGCTGGCCTAGGCTGGCAGGGAATCAGGGAAGCCTTAAAGGGAGTATTCATTAATTCCAAAACCAGAAAGAGGGAAACAGACAGGCATGTGAGAGAAGTGTGCCGAGCAGAAGGCACAGGTGTGCAAAGGCCTAGAGGTGACAGTTGGGACTTGTCCTGTGTGTAGTCCCATCTCTGCCCTCACTAGAGGTTGTCAGCTGGTTCTCCAAAGTGGTCCATCCCTATTCTGTCCCAAAGGGACCTTTCTCAAATACAACTTGGGTAGCTGAGCATGGTGGCACATGCCTGTAATTTCAGCACTTGAGGCTGAGGCAGAAAGATTGCTATGAGTTCAAGGCTAGCCTGGACTACCAAGTGAGTTCAAGGCCAGCCTGGACACCATGGTGAGACCCCATTCAAGAGTCTACTTCCCCAGTTCCCCAGCACCCTCAGAATAGAGCCTCAGCCCTTTGCTAAGCATGCTATGGCTTTTCTGACTCTTCAGCCTAGGCCCTTCCACCTCCACCCACATGCACATCTGCCTGTGTCTGCTCTTAATCTTATATCCCAAGGGGCTATTTTTTGAACTCCAGAAAGTAAGCAGTCTCTGACATCCATCATTGTGTCATAAATGAGAGGGGTCCATATTTATTTTGGGTCACTTTTATATGACAAATGTATGCATACATTTGGCCAGATACCAAGAATATACTCGTTCTTATTGTGGGTAAGTTTGGTCATTCAGACTCCACTGCCCTAAAGAAACTTACACGTGTTCATTGAGCACAAAATCCAGAAACAACCAGTGTCTCTCAAGCAGACAAAGGCATTGTAATCTGTTCTTATATAGCAGAGAAAAATGAATGAACATGCCAGAGCTACACAGAGCAGTGAGATAGACTACAATCCTTGCTAGACCAAAAGCATGAGTTGCAGAATAACTATACTAAATCCCTTTTTTATTTCCACTTTTTTTTTTTCTAATGTGTTTAAGACAGGGTCTACAGAGCCTAAAAGGCTGTAGGCCCTGCTGGGATTCTATGTAGATCAGACTCGTAGTGATTCTCCTGTTTTCAGCCTCCCAGGCACTAGGATTACAGGCATGCGCCATCACACCCAATCTCCTAAATACCTTTTATATAAAGTTTTAACGTGTGCATTGTCACTATATTGTTACCTATGGGCATACACATGTAGAGAATGTAAAAATGCTGGCATGGGAATTGCAAGACATAATGCAGTAATAGTTTCAGGAAAGCTATAGTTTTGCAAAGGGCCCTGGGGTAGGGTGGGGTCAGGATGGGGTTGCCGAGGCCCATTCAGACTGGTAATATTGTATATTGTAAGTGAAATAGTAAGACTTGAGAATACTTCACATTGTCATGTATCTTATTGTCCTCTGGATTATTTATCTATTGGTACTAGAGATTATACCCAGGGCCTTTGCACTGAACTATATGCCCAGCTATTTATTTATTTATTTATTTATTTATTTATTTATTTATTTTTATTTTTGAGTCAGCATTTCAAAGTTGCCCAGGTTTGGCTTGAACTGCTCCCCCTGTCTTAGCTTCCCAGAGTGCTGCGATTACAGATGTGTGCTGCTGCTACTCATTTGGGCTCTCTGTGGTCCTGGGAAAACAGTGGTGAGAATGAGGGCCAGACAGACAAGAGACCAGAGCTGGGGTCAGGTGAGGTCCTCTCTGTTGAGCAGAGAAGAACTGCCCACGAATGGTAGAGTGGTTATTGTACCCTCCAGGGTTGATGTGGATTTCAGCCTCTCTACCCAGCATTCAGCTGACAAGCTGCAAAGCCTTGTTTTCATGGTTCAAGGAACTCCCCTTGTTCTCAAGGCAGGCTTTGTCCTGCACACCTGATTGATTTTCAGCTTCAGTGGCTTCCAACAGTGTGCCACTAGGCCTGGCTTGTTCTCTGGATTTTTTTTTTTTTTTTGGGGGGGGGGAGGGCTATAATTTGTTACAAAAACAAATAGGAGCCAGTGGTGCACACTTATAATTCCAATTACCCAAGAAGCTGAGGCAGGAGGATGAAAAGTTTGAGGACACCCTGGGCATTATAGTGACTTACCAAGGCATTGTCTCAAAAAGAAATATGAAAAAAGGCTGGGAAGGTATGGAGACTCGAAGCCAAGAACTCTGGAAGGCAGCTGTGCTAGGCCCTTGAAGGATCCAGTAAAGTTGTGCAGAGGAGAGCTGGGTCTTGTTACCTCAGCACACAGTAGGTGTCAAGGTCTCCTAGGGTTGCTCTAACTATTCTTCCTTCTCAGGTGACCCTATTGGACTTTGGTGCAAGCCAAGAATTTAGGACAGAGTTCACAGACCACTATATTGAGGTGAGTCCCCGACCCTGGGACCTCTGAATGGTGAGGCTCAAGCTAGATGAGAGTAGAGGGGTAAGAAGCCATCTGGTATTAAGAGACAATAAATACTATTAACAGCAGCTCATAAATATGAAGCACTTAATGCATTGCCAGACACTGTTTTAAGGGTGTTGGAAATAATAACTGATGGAAACCATATAACTCCTGTGGAGTCAGGGCCACTTTCTTTTTTTTTTTTTTTTTTTGGCAGAACCAGGGATTGAACTCAGGCCCTTGCACTTGCCAGGGAAGTGCTTATTCCACTGAGCCATCTTCCCAGCTCCTTCTTTTTTTGAGACAGGGTTTCATTATATAGTTCAGGCTAGCTTTGAACTCACTAGGTAGCCCAGGCTGGTCTCGAACTCACAGTGATCTACTTGCGTCAGTCTTCCAAATGCTGGGATTACAGGCATGCACCACCACACTTGGCTCGTAGCCTCATTTTACACATCAAAAGACTGAGGCTTAGAGAGGTTGGCCAAGATCCTAGCAGACCTGGAAGTCACAGTCAGGTAGTCTAGAGTCCACAAGAGCCATCAGGTCTAGGGCTGCAGTGTGCAGCCTGCGGCCCACAGGAAGGCCTGGCATCAGCAAGTGCTTCCTTCCTACTTTGCCTGCCTGCTACTCATTAGGGTTGATGTGTCCAGAGAACCTCACCTCAGTGATTGGTTCAGGCTGTATGCTCGGCCTGGGGCTTTTCTTGTTGGTGTTTGTTTTTTGGTTTTGGAGACTGAGCTCAGGGCCTTCACACTGAGCTACATCCCCAGCCTTTTTTTATTTTTGAGACAGTCCCACGAAGTTTTCTAGGCTGGGTTTAAACCTGCAGTCTTCTCAGACTCTTAAGAATGGTCATATGTGCCACCATTTCCTGTTCAGTCTGGGTATTCTAATCATAGAGCCATCAGCTTAAGCATTCAGAGACACCGTCTCTGTGCCCAACACTATTTTGGACGATGCTCGGAATATATAGTTGGGCTCAACTCAAGTCCGTACTTTATCATAGAGTGCACTGTCCTGTGTTAGGACAGACTGTACGTACCTGGAGGGGTCATGGCCAGGATGGGGGGGAGGCAGGGGCCTGTGTAAGCGCAGAAAACTGACCTAGGCTGGGCAGTCAGGACAGGCTTCCTGGAGAAGGAAACATGGGGCTGAGACCTGAGGGATGAGGACCACCAATCAGGAGGAGGCAAGAAAGGTATTCTAGATAAACACGTGCAAAGGTCAAGTGGTAACAAGGGACAGTCCTATTAGCACAGAGCTTTTAAACTTTAATATGCACGGGAAGCCCTGGCAGTGCTGGTAAATACAGGTTTTTGCCTGGAGTTAGGCATGTAATGCTGCGTCTCCCACAGGCTCCAGAGGATGTCAGCACTGCCTGAGGCAGGGCCCTCCAGAACCAAAAGGAAATCTGTGTTCAGATTGGGCAGGCAGTGTGTGTGCGTGGAGCCAAATCACTCTGAGGCTCTTAGGATGCTTTGCAGCTGGTATTTTATCCCCATCCCCTGAGGAACTGTGGAAAGGATTTGAGCAGGGGAGGGACATAGTGAGAATTAGAAACCCTCCTGTGGATAGCAGGTGGTCTCTGAGACAAGGGGTGGTGAACCCAGGGAGGCTCTGCCTGGGACAGAGCTGGGAGCCCGGCAGGAAGCCTGCTGGATAGTTCATGAGAGCTGATAGGCTGGGAACTGGGAAAGGGAAGAGTCCCAAACAAGGCCCAGGGCTCTGCCCTAAGACCCGATGGCGCCACCCTGAGATGGGGGATCTGGTACCTTCCATCCTCACACACAGGATCCTTCAGTCTGTGCAACCCACCCAAGACACAAAGCCGAGGCCTGTATGGATAGCTGGAACATCCTGCTTGGCCTTTTCCAGTGTTAAAAAGCCCTGTCACATCAGCCTCTAAGGATCAAGGCCTGACAGATGGCCAAACAGGCATGGACAGGGGAGCTGAGACAGAACACAGTTGCCTGATTAATTCTGTATTCTCCCTCGCCAAAGAGAGGGCCACACAGCAGGTAAGGGCTGGACCAAGTTCCAGCCTCCACTCAGCCTATCCCTCTTCAGTGCAGTGGGAAACCCACACATGCAGCTTTCAGTCAGAAGAGTAGCTCATGCTATCAACATTGATGATGCTTCTTGTCTGCAGGCATGTGCTGCATGCTCCACAGGTGCCACCTTCCATAGCCTCATAACAACCACATGCGGGAGAGACTTTCACCAACCCCATTTCTCAAATGAGAAAGAAAGCAGAGGCTCAGGAACAAAGCAACTTGCCTCCAAGCCTTGTCTTTCCACCACCAGCCAGCAGCAGAGCTGGGGATAGGGCCAGGCTAGGGGTGTGTGGCTGGAGTGCTCAGCTCTGCACACTAATTTGCTAACATAAGACTCACCAAAGGCATACGCAGTTCTAGGGCATAGTCCCAGCTTTATGCTTGGGACCTTCAGCAGCCTTGACCCTTAGGTTCCTCTGTGTATATACCAAGGTGGCTTCCTTCCACACAGCTCTGCATTCCAACCAGGTGGGCAATGCCCCTGAACACCTCTGTCTGAGGCTATGGGATACTCTTGAGGGAGACACACACAGATGAAGGGAAAAGCTCCTAGGCAAGAGGAAGTATGCCCAGGTACAGGAAAACAGGTGGATCCCTGTTGGTCCAGGAGGGTCTTTTCAACCAGAAACCCCCACTTGATCCCTGATTGGCCATTGTCCCCTGCTCTACCCATCTCTCCAGGTGGTGAAGGCTGCAGCTGATGGAGACAGAGACTGTGTCCTGCAGAAGTCCCGGGACCTTAAATTCCTCACCGGCTTTGAAACCAAGGTTGGGTGACACTGGGAGGGTAGAGGACTGGGAAGCTGCCAGTCTCTACCAAGGAACTGGGGAGGGATAGAGCTTGTCTCTATTGGGGAGAGTAGAGGCTATGGGGGATGTTTACCTATCCTGGGATCAGGAGCAGTGGGCCTGCCTGAGTATTCTGGAAACTCAGGGAGAACAGAGGCTACTCTTCTAGAGGGGGTGCTGCTAATGGGCACTGAGGATCCCATTAGGGAGAGGAGGCTGCTTGTCTAGAAGGCTCTGAGAGGAAGCTAGGACTAATGGGGTTGGGGGTAAGAGGGAGCCACTGGGTGCCTGCCAGGAGCTCTGGAAAGGGTAGACAGAGGCTGCTCATACTCCTGGGGAGTCCAGAGCTTGTGTTTATACTATAGGCTACAGGAAGCTGAGGACTGCTTGTCTCTTTTGGGACAAGTGGAGGGCACTGTGTCCATCTGGGCGCATCTGCTGTCCTCACCCCTAGGCTTTCTCCGATGCCCATGTGGAGGCAGTGATGATCCTGGGGGAGCCTTTTGCTGCCCCTGGCCCCTACGACTTTGGGGCAGGGGACACTGCCCGTCGCATACAGAACCTCATCCCAGTGCTGCTGCAGCACCGGCTGCGCCCTCCACCTGAAGAGACCTATGCCCTGCACCGCAAGCTGGCAGGGGCCTTCCTGGCCTGTGCCCGACTCCATGCCCACATTGCCTGCCGTGACCTCTTCCAGGACATCTACCACCGATACTGGGCCAATCGCCAGGCACAGCCTTTGCCTTCAGCCTCCTGACCAGAGAACCTCCCTGTGGACCCCATGACAGCCTCTCATCTAGGGATTCCAGCTCCATAGCAGGCTATCCCCTGCTATGATACCTCCTATCCTTCCCAGACCTGGCCTGGGGACTCGCCACTACCACCAGGCTTCTTGGTCTTACCTAGCTCCCCTCCTTGGCCCAGAATCTCAGGAGCCCCGGTGCTAGGGTACTCCCAATTCACAGCTCCTCCCGCTACATGGTGGGCATCCAGGAGCTCCAAGCCAGGGAACTGGGCAACTGACATCTTGACAACATCGGAGGGAGCCTTTGACTCACCTCTGCCTCTGGTCTCCCAGGATCTGGTGGTGAAGGGGGAAAGAGATGGTTGGTGGACGCAGCCTCACCTTTGCATCCCTTACTCTTCTACCAGCTAGCTGCCTTGTCTCCGGCCCAGACTGTGTATTGGATATTGGAGGAGTGGGAGTGGGGATTAAACCTTCCCTCTGGAATAAAAGCAACCCTCCTCTTTCCCCCAGCTCTTTTCTCTGCGCTGAGGGGAGGAGCTCCTGAGTGGCCAGGTGCAGATGGTCACCCCCCCCCCCATCCCCCTAGTCTGAAAGCCCCAGCCCTGCCTGAGCCATCTGTTGCCGGGATCCTCCTCCCCCGGCCCCACGTGCTGACCACCTGCTCGAAGGGCTGTGGCAGCTGAGAAGCACCCCCCACCACACACACTGGCTCTCAGCATCAAGCGCTTTCCCCATCCTCCCAACCACCTCGCCTTTGCTAATGGATCCTGATGCCCTGCCAGCTGCTCTGCCAAACCCACCAGACTGGCTGAAGGAGGAGGGGGGCGCAGTAGCGGCCAGAAACCTGCCCCGTCCCAGCCCAGTGCCCCGGGCCCAGCCCCGGCTCGCATGCTAAACAGATCCGGCTCCCGGTTGGGGTCTGTTCACTCCCCTTCCCCTTCCTTGCAAAAAATGCCTCGTCACCGCTTCTATCCGCCCCCTCCAGGCTGGGAGGACCGTGGGGTTAGCGAAGAGATTTGGGGACGCGGGCCTGCGAGACGCCTCTTAATGCAGTTCTTTCGGAACTGAAGGGGATCTGAGGTCAGGGATCACAAAAACAGACCTCACCACTATGAACCTGCGGGAAGAAGTAGGCTAAGATAACAGCACGCTTTCCCCAGGCCCAGCCAGTGGGCGTGGCGGGGCGGTGGCCGCGCTGGAGAAGGCGGGGATATGTTTGTGCGTGGGCGTGGTCTGTGGGTTGGAAAGGGAGGATCTTTTTGCATATGCAGCAGGCGGCGAGCCAATGGGCGGGGTCGGGGCGGGAGGGACGCTCCCCAGCCCCCGGAACGGAATCCTCCCGCGAGCCGAGCTGGCTGGGGCGCGTGCATCCCGCACCATCCCCCGGCCTCGGCCCGGCCCGCGTCAGACCGAGCTGCCGACGTCTCCACCGCAGCAAAAGCAGCAGCATCCAGGAAGCCGGGCCCAGCTGGGCCGCGGGAGGCGGGGGCGCCCGGGCCCTGGATGTCCCGCGGCGCGGCGGCCAGCGTGAGAAGGGCGGGAGAGGGGGCTCGGGTTGGGGGGCGGCGCCGCTGCTGATGTGGCGGAGGGTGGGAGGTGGCGGCGGCTCCCGGATGGAGAGAGGCTGCCAATGCTGGAGAGGGTGGTCTCGGGTGGGGGTCCAAGAACAGGTCCCCAATGAGCCAAAGCCGAGAGACTGGGATCTCAAGCATAGGTTATCTCTGGCCAAGCGCCTGGATACAGGGATCCTGGGCACAAGACACCCCCTTCCCCATCAAGAACGGGGGTACAGAGATTCTAGGTACAACTCCCAGGCAAGATTTTGGGGACCGGATGCGCGATACAGACCCCATATGAAACCAAGGCCTTCTGGAGGCGGTTCCAGACACAATCCCTGTCCCTCCCCACCGGGGTGTAGGGGAGTGGGGGAAATCTCAGAGCACAGCAACCCCCTAGGCAGGGTCTTGAGCATGGGGTCCCTCTGTACAGCTCATCTTCCCCCTCCAAGCCTAGGCCTGGAGGGACTCCAAGCACTGCTTGCCTCTAGGCCTCAGAGACGTCATGGGCATAGCCTTTTTCCAGTCCCTGGGCGGTGTCCCAAGCACATCCCCTTCTTCAAACAAGGTCCCCATGCCTGGGACCCCACCCCATTCCATTGAATAAAATGAGAATTTTAGGAGCCCTCCTCCCCCCTTGGTCAAGGGTCTCAGGGCACAAGTCCTCCAGGCCACCTCCTTTGTCCCTTGGGCTGGCTGCCCAGCTGTCCAAGAGAGGACCTACCCATAGACAATGCACAGCCTTCCTACCCGACCTGGCCCCCCAGGCTCCAGGATTCAGGCTGGACTGGGGGCAGCTCCCCAGGGACCCAGTGCAACCCTGTCTGTCTGCAGCATCTGCGGTGGTGACAGGCGGCTTTGTGTGTGGTACCTAGAGAGAAGGGTGGAAGCAAGAGACAGGGAGGTGGCTAGGAGTGTGACCCCATGTTTGTGTGACTGTGGTTGTGTGTGCACATGTACTGCGGCCGGAGACTAGGAGGAATGCTGTGTTGTATGTTTGTTTGCTGTGGCTGTTGTGGTGTCTGTATGATCCCAATATTTGTGTGGCTGTGTGTGTGTGAATGACAACTGCTCACAGTGCAAACTCTCCACTTTTTAGTCTGTCTCTATTTGGGTGGGTGCGTAGTTGTAATCGTGTGACTGTCTAGGGTTACGTTTTTTGTGACCCTGTGTTTGTGTGCCTTGGTATGTGATGGAGTATGTGCTGAGGTTAGGGATAGGCATGTACGTGACTGACTGAAGGGGTGGGTGGAGTTGGGACTGTATATAAGTGGAGTTCTGTTGATGGCTCCACGTCCATGTGTGATGCTTCCAGGGACTGGGAATGCTGGGTCTAAGTTGATTTTTATATATGTGTGTCACACAGTACTGTGCAACTCTGAGTATGTCACGGCCACTGTATCTGAAGTCAGTTTGTGCCTGTGTGACTGGGATTGCCTGATGGCAGTGTGTGTGGCAATGGTTCTGTATCCCCATCTCTGTGTGTGTGACTGGGTTTGTATAAATGATGTCTAGCTGTGGAATTCTGAGTGACTGTATACTTACAGCCCTGTGTGTGTGACTTGGGTTATGCATTTGTTTTGTGGGAGGTGTGTGTGTGTTGTGTATTTGACTTGTGTCTGCAACCTTGGCTCTTCTGAAGGATTATTGTGTGTGACTCAGGCTATAGATGTGTCTAGGTACCTCTGTGTGTGTGTGTGTGTGTGTGTGTGTACACGCGCGCGCGCACGCACTAGCCACTTGTGTTAGGATCTTGTGAACTGGTAATGAGCTGGATGGCCCCAGTTGTGCACGTGGCACTGCTGGGTACCCCATCTTCTGCGTAAAGCAGCTATAAATGTTCTGTCCAGGTCACTGCATTTCTGTTTATCCTACTGACTCTTAATGTGTGTGCAATATTATGTGTATAGGCGGGGCTATTACTGTCCCCCTGGGGCCACACATACTTGGTGATATGACTTGTGTGTCTGCAGAAAGACTGTGTTTGTCATGGTGTGACACTGTACAGCTGTGGATGGGACACTGGTTGTGACAGATGCTGGTTGGACACTGATGCTGTTGACTATGCATACACGATTATTTCTGGAATGTGTGTGGCTATGTCTGAGGGTAGCCATGCTTGGGGCTGTTTGTCTCTTGGTGGTTGCATGCCAAGCCGTGCATGTGTATGCCTGTCTGTCATGCCTGGGCCAAGGCCCTCAGGATCTCTGTGTGTGGTTTTGCATCATAGAACACTGACTGTGTAACAGAATTGGTGACCGAATGTGAGCGGCTAACACTGGATGTGTGACTGCACGAGGTGTGTTGGTGACACGGGTACAACTGAGGTTGCATGTCAGTGTGCAGCAGCGGCTGTGTGGGCTCTGAGATACCGAATGTGTGTCAGTCCACTTCTGTGTCTCCAAATGTCCATGTGCAGCACAGTAGGCACCTGTGACAAGTGTATGTAGCTGTGATTGTGTCAGTGTGTGAGTGGGTGCTTATAGGTGGCCAGATGGGTGAACTCAGACTGGGTGTGATTCCATTGGGGGGGGGCTGTAACCTGGGTCCCTTGGATAGCCGCCTGTGGAAACACAACTGTCCCTGGATGTATATGTAGCCCTTGCGGTTGTGCCTGAGCCAAGCACTTTGTACGTGGTTGATAGAAATGACAGATATCAGTTGCTGCCTGACCAGGTATCTGTGGTGAAGCCTAGCCAGGCTGGGGCACTCAGCAGATGCATGGACAAAAGTCTGTGGTAAAGCTATGTGTGTCTGTGAACCTGGACGTGTGGCCTGATGTTTATAGTGGCAGCCATGACTATGTATCTGTGTGACCTGAAGTTACGCATCTGTGTGTAACTATGTGCGCACTGCTAAAGTCAACCATGGCCATGCACTGGCTTCGCATGTATCAGTGTGTAGTCCTGGGTAGGGATGGACAGCAGAGCACTCTCCTCACATTGTCCCCTTGGGTATTAAGGCCCTCCTGGGGCCAGCACATCTCCAGCAATGCCTGTCCCCCAAACACACCTACTGTATCCTGGGCCCTTAGCACCAGGTGGTTGGTCTCCCTGGTAACAGCTTGTATGACAACCAGGGCTCTCACTAAGGAGTCTGAAATGGAGGGGATTGGCTGAGGTCCAAGGTGGGAGTGAGGGGTGAGTAGGGGACTGAACTCCACCCCAAACCTCTCACTTTTTCCTTTCTCCTTTGAACAGGGCGGACCCAGAAGACCTGAGCAGCATTTGCCCCCAGCCCCCTGTGGGGCCCTGGGGCCCCCTGAAACTTTCAGGACGGAGTCAGGTGAGTGACCAGCTTGGGAGTAGGTAGGGCCATGAGGGGTGGTATGGGTATGCCTAGTGTGATCAGAACTGCCCCATCCCACCAGCTTAACTGCATTCATGAGCGGCACCCTCAAATGCACACTCAGTAACCATCAAAATCTCCTCACCTATGTACAACATCGACATCCTCACACTCGCTGCAGCTATGGATCTCACAGGAGCATAGTGTCCCAGGCTCACATACCCAGACCCTCACACATCCATAGACATACAGTTAGACACACACAGGTGACAATCTTTCAGATCCGCACACACTTGTTAAGACGGTGACAGATGCACTTCAAGATGCGCTAAGTAGTTGTTCCTTTACACTAGGAGGATGGATCTGCACACATTTTCCCAGACAGCATACAGGTTATCATGCAGCCGGCCATATGTCAAATGCACACACTCAAGAAATACATACAAAAAAAAAAAAAGAAAGAAAGAAAGAAATACATACAGGTGGTCTCCCAGACAACATATGCAAACCAATACTTCTATAGACAATAGCTGTAGTTTTATATACAGTCTTACGAACAATAACCATGGTCTTGGGCTCTCCAAAAGTGCTACACCTTTGCACAGTCACACACACAAAAAAATACTTAGTGCTCTCACCGACAAGTTATGCCTTCATAAATAACACCAAGAACACAGTTTCAAAGACTGCAGTGTCAGGTTCTCACGTACCTACCTCTTTGGTGGAACACTGCATACCCTTAAGACAGCACTTCCAGCTTCACTGTGTACAGTGACAGCCACAGGCTCTGACACACACTCAGCCTTACAAACAACAGCCGCAGCCATACAGCTACCCTGTTGGACATATAGGTAGGGCTTTCTGTTTTGTCTTGTTTGTCTTTTTGAGACAGGGTCTCTCTATGAGCTCACTTTATAGCCCAGGCTGGTCACAAATTCCCAATGATCCTTCTGCCTCAACCTCCAGAGTGCTGGGATTACAGGTGTGCACCACCATGTGGCCCAGGCAGGGTCTTATGGATGTCACCTTCTTAAAGACAGTAGTCATCAAGAACAGTAAATGGGTCAGGGGAAAGGTCCTGAGTTTGAGTCCTCATTCCAAGGGAAAAAAGTAATACTAAATGAGCCAGGTTGGACACCTGCAACCCCAGCTCTCTAGAAGGCTGAGGCAGGAAGATAGCAAGCTTCAACTCAACCTGGGCAGTTAAGTGACTTACTGAGACCCTGTCTTAAAAAAAGAAAAGAAGACAGGTTGGGAATAGAGTGCAATGTGAAGGCCTGGGTTCAATAATCAGCACTGCAAAGGAAGAAACAGACACAACAGGCTTACCCTCAAGGCAGCTTCACAGATGTCAGTCCTGGACTGAAAGACCAGGCATTGGAGGCCACGGCTGTGCCCTCAGAGTGCATGCACTGACACACAGCCACTCAGCTAGCAGTGCTCTCAGGCAGTATGCAGATAACAGTCAATTTATGGGTGCCTTCATAAAATCATGCACAGCCAGGGATCCTTCCATACAGCCTTCCTGAATGCACCCACAGCTAATAAGTAGACACGTGCTTGGATGTAGACACCCTCCCCAACACCCTTTCGAATCCACCATCATACACTTGCTTCCATGCCATCAGGCACACAGTCTGCCATTGGTGTCCTCTCTTCCTTCTGGAACTGTCGTTGTGGCCTCTAAGTCACTGAAGACTGTCCTTAGGGTTGGCCACTTCCACTCTCATCGCTCACACACGCATGTGTGCACACACGCAGGTCCTACCTCTTGATCGTGTTGGGCATGGAAAGGGGCCATGTCTTAGAGGTCCAGGTGTCCCCTCCAGCCCCCAGCCCGTGGAACAGGCTCAGACTTGCACCCCTCCTACGCAGCTCCCGCCCTAGGGCCCTCAAGCCCTCACTCACCGTGTGACCCTGACCTCTTGCCCTTGAGACCCTGACCTCTTGCCCTTGAGACCTGTGCCCTCCCATCTTGACTTCCTGGCCCAAATTTGGATGCTCCTGTCATTCACAGCTCCAACCTCTTCATCCCTTAAGCATTCCCTCCCATGGCTGCCTCCACTCTGTTCCTAATCCCTTGTTCCTGAATCCCCAATGTTGTGCTTGTCTGTGTCCCCCAAATGCCATGTCCCCAGGCCCAATGAATCCCCCTTCATTCTGGAACCTTGTTCTGGTACTATCCAACTCTATATGCCTCGAGCCCCAAACCTTCCAACCTCTAGACCTGACTTGACTGGCACTTCTCTCCTTTGTCACTAGACGGGGCGGGCACCATGAACAAGCTACGACAGAGCCTGCGGCGGAGGAAACCAGCCTATGTGCCTGAGGCATCACGCCCACACCAGTGGCAGGCGGATGAGGACGCCGTGCGCAAGGGCACATGCAGCTTCCCGGTCAGGGTGAGCAGTGGGTGGCCCCGGGACAGCCTGGAAATGGGACTTAATCGCGGAAGGATTCTGAGGACCCGTGCTCCGTGGGGACCCACGCAGCAGACTAGAGAATACATTCACCTTGGAGGCAAAGTATGATTACTCACATCTGTCATACCAGCACTCTGAGAGGCTGAGACAGGAGGATTATAGAATCAAGTCCAAACTGGATGATTTAATTATACGTCTCAAAAAAAAAAAAAAAAAAAAAAAAAAACCAGGAGGAGTAATTCAGTGTGAATTCCACAGTACTTGGAAAACAGAAACAAAAAACTATATCAGAGGGGAAAAAGGTGGGGGAGCGAAATATGGACTAAGCACTTGCCTGGCAAGTGCCGGGACCGGGTTCAACACTGCCCCAGGGGCACGCCAAACCAGCCACCAAGATTGGGCATAGTAGCACGTAATACCAGCACTGGGAGACTGAAAACAGGAGGATCACTACCAGTCTGAATTGCGTAGAAAGACCCTGTAACAAATACATTCAAATATATATCTTTTTAAATGTAGTTCAGGTCCCTGAGTCCTGTGAAGTTGTCACAAATCAGGAGACATTCTCCTGAAGCAGAAAGCTATTGCCTAGGAGGCATCATCACCCCGCTTTATGGTGCTCACAGTTTCCAAAGGAATAACCTATACTGGCATATCACAAAGAAATGTGTAGCATTTGCAGAGCCCTCTTTAAGGGCTTTGTGGTCTAGAGAGCTACAGCCCCTTAGAGTATACAGCATGCCGTTATTGGAAAGACCTGGGCTTCAGGCCATGGGTGTGGAGCCCTCCTGTGCCGACCCCAGTTCTGCCCTGGCCTCCAGCTGTTCTGCCTGATTTTCTCCTCCCCCAGGGCAGACCCTGAGTGTTCAAGCAGGCCGAGGAAGGGGAGTGGCTGGTGAACTGTGCTGTTGGATGACTGCTGCGGCCAGACCTGGTCGCGCACACCTGTAATCGCAGCACTGGGGAGGCTGAGGCAGAAGGATCATTGAGTTTGAGTCCAACCTGGGCTATGTAGTGAGATTATGTCTCAAAAAATCAAAATTTTAAAAAATAACTAAATAAGTAGCCACCATGGGCACCAGAGCTTAATCTAACTGGAGAAACAGCATCGGGCGACTGCAGGTGAAGCAGCTGCACGTGAAACGCTTCCTGGCATCCGTTATTGCAGAGTAAGAGGCACAGGCCCACGCTCTTTCCAGCTGCTGTCAAGTGGTCAAGGACAGCCTCATGTGGCCCCAGACTACCTCTTAGGCAAAGAGACAAATACTGATAACAGGACAGAAGTAAAGTTTATTTTCTTGTTTTCAGTTTTCTGTTTTATTTTATTATTTTTGTTTGTTTGTTTGTATGAGACAGGGTCTGGCTATAAAGCTCAGTGGCGCTGAACTCACTGTGTAGCCCAGGCTGGCCTCATACTTATAGAAATCAGCCTCCCAGTGCCAGTATTAGAGGCGTGCACCACCATGCCTAGCACAGTGAGGTATTAAAGCCTAAAAATATAGCAGGACAGGAATCAGTACACCAGGTTTCACTTTTTGTCTTTTTTCTTCTTTTGCTTTTCAGTACTAAGGATTGAACCAAGAGCCCCACACTGAACTACATCCTTAGTCCTTTTTTCAATTTTTGAGACAGGGTCTTGCTAGGTCTACACTTCCCAGGCAGCAATCCGTATGCCCCAACCTCTCAGACTACTGGGGTTACAGGTGTGCACCACTATACCTGGGCCATCTGGGTGACTGGGCCAGGAATGTGCTACCCAGCTGTAGAACTGAAATACACCCTAAATAAATTAATCCTCCTTCTGCTACCCATGATGATGTACTGAGAGCAGCTCATGGTACTGAGCAGGCAACCCTGAGAGTTACTGATCACTCTGCTTGTTTCCCATCCTCTTCCTCCACCCAAGTATCTGGGCCACGTGGAGGTGGAGGAGTCCCGGGGGATGCACGTGTGTGAAGATGCCGTAAAGAAGCTGAAGGCGGTACGTGAGGGGCTGGAACCAGGGATGGGGCAAGGCCAGCTGGGCAGAGGCATCCCTGACCAGGCCACTCTGTCCCTGCGCCACCCCCCTCCAGATGGGCCGGAAGTCTGTGAAGTCTGTCCTGTGGGTGTCAGCTGATGGGCTCCGTGTGGTGGATGACAAGACAAAGGTAGGAGGCCTGTGGGGGTGGGGTGAGCACCAGTGGGCTGAGGACCTCACCCTGCGCACGTTGGGGCTGACAGCCCTTTCCCAGCACCCAACCCTGGGTTGGCTCTTCCTTCAGGATCTTCTGGATGACACTGTATGCCCCTGAAACAACATGGTTCACTGCATTAGCCTAATTCAGGAATGAGGGCAGGGTTATGTGTGCCCTGGTGCACAGAGGGTCAGAGCAGAGTCTGGAGTGGCCCACTTACCAGCTGGAGGTGCAGTGCATAAGATGTCATCCTTGGGACCCCGGGTTCCCCATCTAAAAAGCAGAGCTCAGAAAAGACCTTGCTGGGCCAGTGAGATAGCTAAGCAGTCTAAAGCACCTGCTTAGGCAAGTGCTGGAACTGGTTCAGTCCCAACACCACATGCTGCATCAACCCCACCCCCAGGGTGGGCTGAGCCAGCCACAAAGAAAAAGAAAAGACCCTGCTGTCAAATGAAAAAGTACTGCAAGCTGATTAAAATGCTGCCCACCACATCAGACCAATACAAGGTGGCATGTTTGTTTTCAGTCTGCCCAGCCAGGAGGTCAGTGGGTCAGGAGCTGGGAGTCTGTTTGCTCTCCTAGTCCCAAGCCAGAGATTGCCCGAGAAGGCACTGGGTGCACTGAGAGTTGGGCTCAGATAGAGCAGCCAGGCAGTGCCCTTGGCCTGAAGTCCCCTGCCTTTCTTCATAGTTAATACCTCCTCTAGCAACCTCTACCTGGCTTCTTGACTCTACAGGTTGAATCAAGGACCTCTTCTTGGCTCCTGCAAGCACCTGGCCTCCGCATTTAGGCCCCAGCTCATCTGTGCGTGCCTTGGGATTGCACTCTGGGTGTCTCTAGCTTTTCCCATTTCATGATGGCTCTGAACTGGAAGCCCTACCAGGCTGCCCCACCACTACCTCTGTGGCTATCGAGTCTTTACCCTTTTAGGACAGTACACAAGCCAGATGTGCTACTGCGTACCTGTAATCCCAGCTACTAGAGAGGCTGAAGTGGAACAATCTCAAGTTCTATCTGGGCAGTTTAGACTTTGTCTCTAAATAAAATAAAAATGGCAGGGCATGGTAATGCACGCCACACTGGAGGCTGAAGCAGGAGGATCACCTCAAGTTTGAGACCAACTTAGTCTACATAGTGGGTTCAAGGCCAACCTGGCTATATACTGAGACCCTATCTCAAAACACCCAAAAAAAGTGCACAAGATAAATAAAATGTGTAGGGACCATAGCTCAGCAATTCCTGGGTTCAATCCCCAGTACTAGAAGGAAGGAAAGAAAAAAAGAGAGAGGAAAGGAAAGGAAGAAGGAAGGAGGGAGGGAGGGAGGGAAAGAAAGAAAGAAAGAAAGAAAGAAAGAAAGAAAGAAAGAAAGAAAGAAAGAAAGAAAGAAAGAAAGAAAAAACGGCTCACACAACTCTTGGCCTCTGGCCCTTCCCAGGATCTGCTGGTGGACCAGACCATTGAGAAGGTTTCCTTCTGTGCGCCTGACCGCAACCTGGACAAGGCTTTCTCCTACATCTGCCGGGATGGCACCACCCGCCGCTGGATCTGCCACTGTTTCCTGGCACTCAAGGACTCCGTGAGTACCTCCAAAACTGATGCGCTTCTTCCTCGTGGACTCTGGGGTCCCAGCAGGCTGTGTGCATTGGACAATAGGCTGGGTCCTCCATGCCCAGGAACAGGTGCACTCAGTTTCTCACTTAGAGGATTCATGGGAGACTTAAGTGGGGCAATGCAAAGCATGCAGAAGCACCTGGCACACAGCAGGCACACAGGAGAAAGTTGTCACCCTCCTAGCTCCTAGTGCACACATTTCTGCATGCAGATTGTCAATGCACAACTCTGAACTTTCACGTCTGCATAAGCCCCACCTAGATCAAGTTCCAGAGTTTCTTACCTCACCCCAGGCTCCCTTGGGTCCTTCTCAAATAATACTCCAAGGGCATCCAGCATTTGTTCAGCCTCAGTACATTTTTACCCATAGTTCTTAGTGTTTTAAGGAGAAGGTCAGCTTCCCCTCTGATCAAAGCAACCAGTGCTCTCTTCCTTTTTTTTGGCAGAACCGGGGATTGAACCCAGGCCCTTGTGCTTGCCTGGGAAGTGCTTATTCCACTGAGCCATCTCCCCCACTCTTCCAAATTCACACAATTAGGACACTGACAAAACCCCCAGAAAACAGTGGTTTCGGTGAAATAGCTGTTTGTTTCACATAAAGGAAGCCCAGAGACAGGCAGGGTGGCACTGGCGTGACATTGCTCTGCTCTCTGGGGGCCCTAGTTCCTGTCATCTAGAGTGGCTTCCCTTCATGCTCCAAGATGAAGGCGTGTGCTCCAGCTTGCATGTCTGCATCCCAGGAAGCACGAGGAGTAGCACTCGGCCTTTTTAGGAAGAGCACAGTATCCAGTCACACGGACATCCCTATCTGCAAAATATGATGGAAAATGCCATTTTGTTAAAAAATGTATTTAGTACAGGGTCTATAGGGGCCCACTACATAGATCAGACTTCCAAATGCTGGGATTACAGGTGCACGGCACCACACCCAGTCTCAATCCCTGTCTCCATGTGCCCCAGGGGAGGGGCCAGCGTGGCATGCCAGGCTCGAACCCCTGTCGTTGCACCTGCCCAAGCAGGCGCTTTAGTCAACTGAGCTATGTGGCTGGCCCAAAAATGTCATCTTGATTTTTGCCCTGGACACTGAACTCAGAACTTAGACTCCAACCAAGTCTGATAGAAAGCTGCAGTCTCTTTTTCCTACACTGTGGAGTGTTCTTTGGTTGTAAGCAATAGAAACTGATCTTGCTGATTTAAACCCAGAATATGATTAATGGAAGAAGCCAGGTGGCCAGGGATATAGCTCCTGGCAAGCAGCTGCCTGGCAAGCACAAGGTCCCAAGTTTGATCCCTGGTACCACCAAAAAAAAAAAAAAAAATGAATAAAAGAATGAATGAATGAAGCCTGGTGTAGTGATACATACCTATAACCCCAGCACCCAGGAGGCTGAGGCAAGCAGATCACCATGAGTTCAAAGACAGCTTGAGCTACCTAATTGAGTTCAAGGGCAGTCTGAACTGTATAGTAAAACCCTGTCTCAAACAAGCAAATAAAAAAATAAAAAGATTAATGGAAGGATATGACAAATCTCACAGAATGGAGTGTCAGTACAGCTAGAGCAGGAAGGCAGCCTTGTGACCTGGCCCCAGTGGGCAGTTTCTTCAGGGTGCCTTAGTAGAGTCAGGTTCTAATGAGGGGGCACGGAGTTAGCCTGGTGCTGTCCTTCCCTTGGCCAGGGGCTGAAAGCCCTCAGGTTGACTCACAGGAGTCCCTCACAGGGATAGTGGAGTGCTGTTATCAGAACCAGTGCCACACAAGGAAAGCAAGCCTTTCTGTCACACTCCCTAACACTTTCCACCCCAATTCCCCATCTTCTTTCCTGTCATGTTCGGGAAAGGTCCTGTCCCCATAGCTCTGAGCTCCGTACACTGGTGAGTACCCCTTGGGCAGAGCTGAGACCAGAGAAGGAAAGGAAATCTGAGACTGGTGTGGGTCAGTCAGGGCTGGTGCAGAGATAGCAGAAACCTGGGCGATGGGTGTTTCTGAGCATGCAAGGTGGGTGGGTCTTGGTCCTATCAGTCATCTATTGCTGCATAACAAAGCGTCTCAAAATTTCTTGGCTTAAAATTGCTCTCATTTCTTATCTCGTGCTTTCAGTAGATTGGGTATCTGGGGAAGGTCCAACAAGATGGCTCCAGCTTCCCATCTCTCGTGCTAATGTCTGTCCTCCTGTAGTCTCAGGACCTCTCTTCAGGGCATTTTCTTTTTTCTTTCTCAAGAATCGAACTCAGGACCTTGCACTTGCCATGCAGGTGTTGTGCCGCTGAGCTACATACCTGGCCCTTCTTAGGTCCTTTTGGGCATGGAGATTCAGGCTCAGGGCTCCAAAATGAGTCTCAGGAGAGACTGGGAAGAGAAAGAAACTGAGAGCCTGCCAAGAGGAAGTTATGCCTGAGGCTTCGTTGTGACAGCACCTAGCATGGTGCCTGTGCTACTGTTTGCCCAGTGGGTCACAGAGGGCTTGCACAGTGAGGAGGAAGACCACACAGACCCCAGCTCTGGCAAGGGAGGGGAAGGTACTGGAAGCATGTGCAGTGCCGGAAATTGGTTGCAGCTGTTTTCAGAAAACACCCTCCACATGGCTGGTGGTGTGGATCTGGCATCCAGCCTCCTGGCTGTGTGGAGTCTTTGGCCTGGTGGCTTCTCCCTCTGGGGATGATAGCAGTGGCTAGTCACAGGCTCTCTGTGGAAGGGTGTGTTGTGATCACACCCAAAGCTCTCTGCATGTCAGGGATGTAGCTCAGCGGCACAGTGCCTGTCTGGCAAGCATGAGGTCCCGAGTTCAATTCCCGGTACCGGAAAAAAAAAAAGCTCTACACTGGCCCCGGTACTAAGAGTTTAGTAAACAGGAACTGAGTTTGCAGCTGAGTCTGGAAGGGAGAGAAGGGCAAGGCCATCTGCTCCTGATAGAGCGTGTGGTTGTAAGCAGCAGCAGCAACAAGATTCCCCAGATTCCTCAAATATGTTTTTTAGGTGAAATTCTCATAAATGAGTCACTTCCAATTGTACAGTGTGGTAACCTTCAGTATGTTCACAGTGATGTTTGGCCACCACCTCTGTCCAGTTCCAGAACATTCCCCCGCTCCTGTATCCATGAAGCTGCCCCTCCCTGCCTCCTCCACACACACCCAGGAGGCTCCTGGAACCTCTAACCTCTCTAGCCTCTCCCTCTAACATTTACCTGCTCTTGATATTCTTATTGTTGTTGTTGTTACTGTTGGTGATGGTGTTTGTACTAGGGATCAAACTCAGGACCTTGTCTCTCTGTCTGTCTGTCTGTCTTTCCCTCCTTCCTGCCCATCCCTCCCTCCCCCACCCCGTCCCTTCCTCTTGGGTGGAGGAGATTTGTTTTTTTGTCATGCTGTGTACTTCAGACAGGTCTTAAAGTTACTGTGTAGCCCAGGCTGGCCTCAAACTCATGGCAATCCTCCTGCCTCGGCCTCTGGAGTGCAAGGATCATAGGTATGTGCCACCACACTCAGCTCTTGAAAGTCTATTCTTTGCCCTTTTTTTTTTTTTTTGGACAGGGTCTCACTATGCAGCCCACATTCATAGTGATCCTTCTGCTTTCTCTTTGCCCTTTTTTTATTTTTATTTTTTATTTTCTTATTTTGAGGGATCCCTCAGAATTAAACTCAGGACCTCATGCTTGCCACACAGGCACTGTACCACTGAGCTATATCCCCAGCCCCTACCTGTTTTTATTTGGATTGTTTTCTTTTTGTTGTCAGAATTCTTTATGTGTCCTAGAATAGGTACTAGAGTCTTATCAGATATATGTCCAACAAGTATTTTCCCCTATATTAGGATTTTTTCATTTTCTCAAGCGATCTTTGATGCACAAATGTTTTTAATATTTCCCAACCAAATTTATGTGTTGTTTTCTTACATTTGGTTATTTTTTTCTTTGATCCATTTAATGTTCATTTTTATCTGGCGGTGCTTGACATTGAATACAGGCAGGATCTTGTGCGTGTTAACCCTGAGGCACATCCCTACCCTTGCATTAACTTGGGTATGCCGCGTCAGATAGGAGTCCAACTTCATTCTTTAGCATGTGGATGTCCAGTTTTGGGGACACCATTTGCTGAAGAGACTGTTCTTTCACCACTGAGTAGTCTTGGCACCTTGTTGAAAATATATTGACCCACTGGGCTTGGTGACACACACCTGTAATCCCAGCCCTGGGGAGGCTGGGGCAGGAGGATCCCTCAAGCTTGAGGCCAGCCTGGGCTATAAAGTGAGCTCAAGGCTAGCCTAAACTGCATCATAAAACCCTCTCTCAAAAGGAAAAGGAAAAAAAAGGCAAATATATTGACTATACCTGTATGAGTTTATTTCTGGGCTCTCAGTTCTTTTTCATTGGTCTATGTGTCTATCCTTACACCAATACTGCACTGTTTTGACTGATATACTTTATGTTGTAAGTTTGGAAATTAGAAAATTCATTCTTCCATTTTTCAAAATGGCTCCTATCTCTCCTGGATCCTTGGGAATTCCATGTGCGTATGTATTTGTGTGTGTGTGTGTGTGTGTGTGTATTTGTCTGTGGTACCAAAGATTGGACTCAGGAGCTTTGCCCTGAGTTACATCTCCTGATCTTTTTTTTTTTTTTTTTTTTTTTTTTGAGATAAGCTTTTACCAAGTTGCTGCTATACTCCTGCCTCAGCCTCACAGAGGGGAATACAGACACGCCACCTGCTAGGCCACTTAGTGCTGTGTAGTTCCGGCTGACATTGAGCTCATTATGTAGTCCACGGTGGCCTTGAACTCACAGTGATCTCCTGCCTCAGCCTCCTGAGTGCTGGAATCACAGGTGCGTGTGTCACCACACTGGCCCATTCTTATTTTTATTTTTATTTTGATGGTGTCTTGCTACATTGTCCAGGCTGGCCAGGAATCCACAATCTTCCTGTCTCAGCCTCCTGAGGAGCTAGGGCTACAGGAATATGGCAGCCACCACGGCCAGCCCTCTTTCATTGCTTCTGTTTGTTGTCAGACAAATAGCTAGGATTGGTGGCCAGTGCTGCCATATTGTTTTCATATGTTGAACCAGCCCTTATCATGGAATAAATCCCACGTGGATTATAATGTATAATCCTTTTAATATGATTAATATTAGGATTTTTTTTTTTTTTTTTTTTTTTTGTCTTTTTGAGACAGGGTCTCACTATGCAGTTCAGGCTGGCCTTAAGCTCACTTTGTAGCTCAGGCTGGTCTCGAACTCACAACAATCCTCCTGCCTCAGCCTCCCGAGTGCTGGGATTACAGGCATACGCCACCAGGCCCAGCCTATCAGCAGCTAATTCTTGCAACAAGCCTGTGAAGCAGCTGGTGAGGACCTTCATCTTACATTGAGAGAGGAAGTGATTTCCTGAGAGCTCACAGCTGGGGAGTGGGGTGGGTGTCAGCACCAATCCCAGGCTCCCTGACGTGGGAGCACTGGGAGGAGGCATTCATGGAACAGGAGCCGGAAGCCGCGCATGGTGGTGCTCACCTGTACGCCGGCACTTGCGAGGCTGAGGCTAGAGGCTGAGGCTAGAGGACCGCTGTGAGTTTGAGGCCAGCCTGGGCTATATAGTGAATCCAAGGCCAGCTTGTACTGCCAAGTGGGACCCTGTCTCAGAAAAATGAAACAGTGGCCAATCCTTCCAACAGTTTATTACTACTTTTAATTTTATTTTATTTTTTGTCTTTTTGAGACAGGGTCTCACTGTGCAGTTCAGGCTGGCCTTAAGCTCACTTTGTAGCTCAGGGTGGTCTCAAATTCACAACAATCCTCCTGCCTCAGCCTCCTGAGTGCTGGGATTACAGGCCTGCACCACCACACCCGGCTTATTACTATTTTTTTAATGTGGTCCTGGAAATTAAACCCAGAGCCTTCTCACTGAGTTACATTCCCCAACCTTTACTTTTTTTTCTTCTGAGACAGGGCCTTACTATGTAGTTCAGGCTGGCCTTGAATTCTCTATGAAGTCTAGGCTGCCGATCCTCCTGCCTCAGCCTACGAAGTGCTGGAATTACAAGCATGCACCACTGTGCCTGTTGATTTTATTTTATTTGTCTTGGGACCAAGTTTCACTGAACCACCAAGTCGCCCAAACTGGGCGCAAGTTGGTGATCCTCCTGCCTCAGCCTCCCAAAGTGCTGGGAGTACAGGCATGCGCCAGAATAACAGATCAATTACTAAGTTTTTTTCAAGCACACAGCGAAGTTGATAGACTTCTGCAGTCACCCTCCCCTACATCTTCCCATTAATGTTGGCAGTGCTTGCTGTCACAGAGCTCCTGTCCTATGAAGGGGTTCATTTCAAGGCGCAGGCATCTTCCACCCAGCACTCCAGCATGGGCTCTATGAAGTAGAATTCACATTTGCTTCCTACCTTTTGCTTTTGAATAAAGTATCTGCCTGTTTTGGTTCAGGCTGCTGTAAGCAAATACATAGACTGGTATGGCTCAAAGAAGTATCTAGGGGCTGGGGAGATGGCTCAGTGAGTAAGCGCTTCCCTGGCAAGCACAAGGGCCTGAGTTCAATCCCCGGTTCCGCCAAAAAAAAGTATCTAATTCTCAGTGTCAGGGCTGGAGGCCCAAGCCCAGGGTAGAATGATTTGGTTCTTCTTGCAGGCTGACTTCCAAGGCGTCCAGGCTTTTGGGATGGATTTTCACACGGTGTGGTGGGGGTGGAAGTCTTACCTCTTTGTCTGGGGAGGGCAGCACTAGGGATTAAACCCAAGGCCTCCACATTAAACTACACCCTTCTTTACACTTTTTATTTTGAAACAGGGTCTCACTAAATTCCTAAATTGTCCAGGTTGGACTTGAATTTGGGGTCCTCTTGCCTCAGCCTCAAAGAGTGCTGGGAGTATATCATAAACCCAGATACATTCTGTTTTTGTAAGGCTATTCATTAATCCTATCTCACTCATGCTCTAACATAATCCTAATCCACAAGCCCCACTCCAGGATACTGTGCCATCGCTTTGGGAGTTAGGGATTCAGTATCTGAATCTGCAAGGGCTCCCAAGGACCCAGTCCCCAGCCACACTGCACATTTGCAGAGCTCTGACAGCTACACATACTGTGTGACTCCCGCCTCTCTCGTGGTCTGGCGAGCATTGCCAGGGAACATCCGCTCACAGCCCTGCTGCCCCCGAGAAACCTTCCCACCCTACTTTGGCTATTTCAGAATGCCTCGGGAGGATAGCCATACTGCTCATTCCTCCTCAGCTGGCATCATTCACTAGGGTTTGTTTGGGGTGTTTCTCGCCATGTTGCCCAGGCTATGTGGAGCTCCTGAGACCCAGGGGTCCTGCCTCAGCCTCCCAGAGTGCTGGGATTGGGATTACAGCACACCAGCACATCCTCCATCCTGCCCTCCCCTCGCTCCCTCTCCTTCCTTCCCTTGCATGCTGGGGGAAATCCAGACCTTGCACAGACCAGGCCTGCGCTGACCACTAAGCCACCCTAGGCCCTCTGAGGTCATGTTGGAGTGCCACTGAGCACCAGCCAGGAGCCTGCAGGCATGGTGTGTCTGACGCCCGCTCCCTGCACAGGGGGAGAGGCTTAGCCACGCCGTGGGCTGCGCCTTCGCCGCCTGCCTGGAGCGGAAGCAGCGCCGGGAGAAGGAGTGTGGGGTCACAGCGGCCTTCGACGCCAGCCGCACCAGCTTCGCCCGCGAGGGCTCCTTCCGCCTGTCTGGGGGCGGGCGGCCCTCAGAGCGCGAGGCCACGGACAAGAAGAAAGGTGGGTATGGGCCATGCAGGGCGGGGGCCTCCGGCCCCATGCACAGGGATGTGCGGGTGACCCCACAATGCAGGTGACAAAACCCAAAACTCGGGCATGGTGGCAAATGCCTGCAGTCCTAGCCTTTGGGAGGCTGAAGGAGTTTTGCTGTGAGTTCAAGACTGGCCTGGGCTACAGAGTGAGCTCAAGGCCAACTGAACTGCATAGCGAAACCCTGTCTCAAAAAGACAAGCAAAAATGTAAAGAGCTGCCAACTGAGGGCACATACAGGATATGTTCTTTTATTGTCGACAAGGAGCCTTTCACAGTTTGCAGATAGTTCTTTTTTGCTCTTTCTCTTTTATTTTGTTTTTATGCGGAGACAAGGTCTCCTTAACTTGCTGAGGCTGGCCTTGCAACCCAAGATTCTCCTGCCTCAGCCTCCCAAGTAGCTGGGATTGTAGGTATACACTATTGAGCCCGGCAGCAAATATTTATTTACTATTTACATAGCGTATTAGGATTAATGAAGAACTTTGGCAGAGCCAGGCCAAGTGGCACATGCCTATAATCCCAGCACTCTTGACAGGCTGAGGCAGGAGGATCACAAATCCAGGCTCAGTCTGGTCAACCCAGCAAGTTGGTGAGGCCCAATCTCAAACAATTAAAAGGACTGGGATGTGTGTTGGTTCGGAGGCCCAAGGTTCACTCTCGGTGCCATACCCATCTATTCCTAGAGACTGCCACAGTGAATCTACGAAGTGAGGTCTGCTCCCAGTGCTCTGTCTCCGCTGTACTCACAGCCTGGAGACACAGGCTCTGGAACAGTGTTCTGTCCACAAAGTTGTTTATCAAGCTTTCTTTGGATTCCAAAGCACTGAGCATTCACTACCTTAGCTGACCTTGTCCAGAGGCCCTGGGAGGTAGCCTGGGGATGTTTATCCCAGGTTTCTAGTCCAACTGGAGCCCAGAGAAGGGCGGGAACTTCCTAAGGTCCCACAGTAAGAAAGGGCAGAGGTGATTTCCTACTCAGCCTCTCCAGGACTGTTTCCATGGTGCTAGCCTGGCTCCTCATCACTTCATTCTGGAAGGTAGGAGAAGCAGCCCTAGGTGACATCCTTGTGTGCAGCTGTGGCTCTCATGAGGCCCTGGTGGAGGGAGAAGTGTGTGACTAGCAGAGGAGGCCTGAAGAGCCTGTCTCTTGTGCCTAGTGGGGAGACCAGCCCCTGCCCCCAACGCATACACATTCAAGGACAGAAAACAGTCCCAAAGTAGAAAGAGCCCAGGCTGAGGGCTAGAGCGGTCTGGAAGGCTTCCCAGAGGACGCTGTGGGCCAGGCCAGGGCTGCAGTGACTCACTGCCGCTGGAGGAGGGAAGGGGACACTTGAAGTGGGAAGAAGTTGGGAAATGGGGAAACAGAGGACAGAGGGACAAATAGAGGGTGCGGCCGTGGGGACAGACAGATGAGGGCCATGTTGAAGCACAGATTCCGGAGTCGGCCCACCCCTTCCTAGGAGCGTAGTGGTGGCCACTTCTCAGGCCTCTGTGGGACCCAGCCACAAAATGCAGATGGTCTGAGTCTTGAGGCTGCTTGTGTGGACAGACAAGTTAATACTTACAGATCTCCTGGAACAATGCCTGATACAGTGTTCCTGAATGAAATAAGTGTTGGTAAATTACCAGGAAGAGAAAAAGAGTCTCCAAGGGGGAAATGGCGAGTACAGTGCAGGAAGACAGAGCAGAGGCCAAAAGCCAGAGGTCTAGAGGGTCAGGTGGGACCTCCTGAGGAAGGTGGGCATGGCTTGGATGGGGCTGAGAGATGTGCTAGCCTCTGATCAGCCTGCTTCAGGAAAGGACATCTGTGAGGAAGGAAGCCTTGGGGAAGAGGGCCAGGCATGGTGGTGTATACCCGCAACCCCAGCCCTCAGGAAGGCTGAGGCAGGAGGATTGCAAGTTCAAGCTCAGCCTGGGGAACTTAGCAACATGGCAGCTAGCTTATAAAAGATTTGGAAAGATAGTTGAAGGTCCTAGCGGGACAGTGGCAGCACCTGCCTGCATCCCAGCCAGCACTCAGGAATCTGAGGCAGGAGGATTACTGTAAGCTCAAGACAGCCTGAGCTACATAATGAGCTCAAAACCTTGGTCTGAACTATGTGGCAAGATCCTGTCTCAGGAAAAAAAAAAAAAAAAAAAAGTCTTGGGTTCCAATTCTAGCGCCCAAAGAGGAGAAAATATGCCAGAAGGGATTATAAAAAAAAAAAGCCAAGGTGAGCTATCTAACCAGCTGTCTCCCCATGTCTCTAGCAGAGGCAGCAGCAGCTCCTGCTGTGGCTCCTGGGCCTGCCCAACCTGGACATGTGTCCCCAACACCAGCCACCACATCCCCTGGTGAAAAGGGTGAGGCAGGCACCCCAGCGGCTGCAGGCACCACTGCGGCTGCCATCCCCCGGCGCCATGCCCCTCTGGAGCAGCTGGTTCGCCAGGGCTCCTTTCGTGGGTTCCCAGCGCTCAGCCAGAAGAACTCGCCTTTCAAACGGCAGCTGAGCCTGCGGCTGAATGAGCTTCCATCTACGCTGCAGCGCCGTACTGACTTCCAGGTGAAGGGCACAGGTGAGCTCTGGATTCTGTGAGCATGCATATCAGAATCAGCAGTGTCTTATGTGAGCAAGAGACAGGAGAGGGGCTGGGGAGATAGCTCAGTAGAATAAGCGCTTGCTTGGCAAGCTCAGGGTCCTGAGTTCAATTTCGAATCCTGCACAAAAAAAAAAAAAAAAAAAAAAAAGAGAGAGAGAGACAGAAGAGGGAAGGTACATACTGTGATTGATCAGCACTGTCTTTGTCAAGGGGCAAAGAATAGACAAGTGGAATATATCATGATCAACAAACAATGTCATGGGCAAGGAATAGAAGAAAAATAGCAGAAGTTGTGATTGATTAGCCATGTCTGCTCTTGGCAGAGGAATAGCAGAAATGTAGCCTGAATCATGATTGATTAGCAATGTCTACTCTGGTAAAGGGACAGTAGCAATATACTGCACATCATGATCAGTTAGCCAGATCTGCTCTAGGCAACTACATCCATTATAGGCAAGGGAAAGAGCAAAAGCACAGGTACAATTTTTGCTCAGGAATAGACTAAAGCCTCACAGTCTGATGCTTCTTTCAAGCATTGTATCAGTAGGATCATGAGATCTTATAAAAGATAAAGGCATTTCTTAGAGTCAGAGGAAAGGGTTATGATGGATTAGTAGTATCTATTCAAGGCAGGGTGAATAGAGGGATGTGTCACGAGCAGGAAAAAACGATGGCACACTACATGATTGATTAGCAAAGTTCACCATGGACAAAGGAGACGAGAACGGAGGTGTTATGTTTTCATAACAAGAGGAAAAGTCCTCGATTTTTGGTCAGTGGAGTCATGCAGTCTGGCCAGGTAAGGGGTAAGGTAAGCGAAGAGCTCGGAGAGGAGAATAACTCTTGTGTTTGACTATTAATGTCTTCCATGGGCCAAGGAGAGGAGACAGATGGTATATGTCATGATCGCAAAAGCAGTGTCTGCCATGGGCTGGGGGAGGAAAGTGGTGTCATGATATTTTTGCCCGAGGGAGACAGGCAAGAGAGCTGCCTGCCCTCAGCAGCCCAGGAAGCCATGCTGTCTGGCCCACCCTCCCACACCATATGCCAAATCTGGGACACCTCTCCCTTATGGCTTTGGGGACTGCCGGGGGAGGGTGTTGATTTGCATCCAGCAGGCTGGGCTGCTCCAAAGGTAACAGTTGAGCAGATGCCAAGGCATACTGAGAATGACGCACTCGCTCCGCATCCTACAGCATTGCTTGGCTATCACTTGTTGTCACATTTTCTGTCCTCGTGCACACACTCAAGGCATCCCACATTCTGAGAGGTGGACACTACTCAGGTCCTGTTCGGAAGCCTCACACTCCTGCAGCCAGCTATACACTTGATGGGATTCAATTTGCCACACGGAAATTTCAGACTCACACTGATGTTATGCTCCGATGCTCATGTCCCACGTGCGTGGAAACCACCAACTTAAAGTCAGACACACAGAAATTTCACCTGTGCAGAAGCTACACGCGGACCTTTACACACTCTCAAAGCACACACCACACTCCCAGATCAAAGCTCCATCACACACAGACCACTTACACTTGGGGACACCACACACTTGAACTTCAGTTGCACATGTGTGGCCAGACACATGTCATCACGGACAGTGACCTGCACATCACATCCACCAAGCCTGGGTCCTCCTGTCAAACCCACTGATTCCCATGACCACCTCTTTCCAGTGGCCCGGGGAATATTCTGCACCCCCTCTTGGAGACAGTTACTTCCTGAAATGTCACATTGTCACTCGTCACACAGGACAGTCCTTTGTTTATTTGATAAGATGGTACATTTTAGGCATCTCTTCTAGTCAATGACCACTTGCAGATCTTGAGGTCCTTAGCTTGGGTCCCTGTCACTGTCATCCATCAGGTCACTTATGGACTCTTGACTGTTGTGCTGCTCAGAGGCCATATCTGTGGCCACGATCATCCAGTGACCTGCTGACCCACACACTCGGGAAAGGAAAGCAGCTCAGGTCAAGGAGAGGGCCATTGCAGACACAGCGAGCAGGGCTGGCTATAGTGGGCTGGGCCTGTTTGTCAACCTCTACCTTTCGCTAACCCCTCACCAGTGCCCGAGATGGAACCTCCTGGTGCCAGTGACAGTGATGGCATCAACGCCCTGTGCACGCAGATTAGTTCATCCTTTGCTAGTGCTGGAGCACCAGCGTCAGGGCCACCATCTGCCACAACAGGTAACCCCGCCCTGTACTGGGTCAGTTACCCTGCTGGGCCCCAGTCTGGGGACTGCATGAGGGACTGAATGCAGCGTCTGTCATCCCTGGGTCATCCCAACTCCCTGTCCGAGGCTCCTGCTACAGGCTTCATCTCTCACTTGCCCCCTTGCTCTCTCTAGGGACTTCTGCTTGGGGTGAGCCCTCTGCACCCCCTACAGCTGCCTTCCAGCCTGGGCACAAGCGGACACCCTCAGAAGCTGAGCGGTGGCTGGAGGAGGTGTCCCAGGTGGCCAAGGCCCAGCAGCAGCAACAACAGCAACAGCAACAGCAGCAAGCAACCTCCGTTCCCCCAGTACCCACCATGCCACCTGCCCTACAGCCCTTCCCTGCCCCTATGGGGCCCTTTGACACAGCACCTGCCCAGGTGGCCATGTTCCTACCACCATCACACATGCAGCCCCCATTTGTGCCCACTTACCCGGGCCTGGGGTACCCCCCCATGCCCCGGGTCCCTGTAGTGGGCATCACACCCTCGCAGATGGTGGCCAATGCCTTCTGCTCCGCTGCCCAGCTCCAGCCCCAGCCTTCCACTCTGCTGGGGAAAGCTGGGGCTTTCCCACCCCCTGCTGCTACCAATGCCCCTGGGGGCCAAGCCCATCCACGACCCAACGGGGCCCCTTGGCCCCCAGAGCCTGCGCCTGCCCCAGCCCCTGAGTTGGACCCCTTTGAGGCCCAATGGGCAGCATTAGAAGGCAAACCCGCTGTGGAGAAGCCCTCCAATCCCTTCTCTGGTGACCTGCAGAAGACTTTTGAGATTGAACTGTAGCCCCAGCTGCCTTGCCCACCCTGGCATCCCCAGGTGTAGTGTGACACCTGGGATGGAGGCACAACCTCTCCCCTAGGCCACTCCCTGAGGCTGTGCCCCTCAGCCTCCCATTAAGCCCTTCTCTTCACCACCCCCATAACCACTACAGAACCAACATTGTAATGCCAAGGGCACAGCAGGACGGCATTCAGAGATGACCCAGCCTGGCTAAGGGAGCCATTTCACTGCCAGATTCAGGCTGGTCATACCCACTTCCACCCCCATGAGGAGTGCCCTCCGTTCCAGCTCCCCTTCCTAGTTTCTGTTGTTGGCCTTCCACCTTCTAAAGTTGGGCAAGATAGAGGGGGACACCCACTTAGAGGCTGTCCTGGACCCCACCTGTGGGCCCAGCCCAAGTCCAGGGTGTCCTCCCCACATACACAGCACAAGCTAAGGGCTCCTCTCTACCCACACTGCGTTCACTGCCAATGCTGTCTCCCCACTGCCCGCCCCCTCTTTGGGGCCTGCGTCTTCTGGGGGCCAAGGTCTCATGGGGTCAGGGGCCAAGTTGGGGGTCCAGGAGGTTGGGGGGGAGGAAAAAGATGCTCAGTTACCTCACATCAGTGCCCGCTGGGAGGTGGTCCCAGAAGAGGGGAAAGGGTGCCTGGCGGGTACTTTTCTATCTTTTATTTCCAGATTTTTTTTTTTGTATCTAAACTTGCAGATTTGTATTATACAAGGACAGCCAATAAAGGAAAACTATAACGGTGTCCCTTGGGAAAGCATGAGCTGGGGTGGCGGGGGGGGTGGTGGATGGTGGGGCCTCAGAGCCTTTCCTCCTGACTCATCTTCTAAAACAGGAGCAGGGTCCCCCTGAGCAGCCGCCTGAGTCACAGCTGGGGAGCAGGTCCCGCTGACTCAGCACACCACATGGGTGCTAAAGGGAGCCCAGACTTAATTAGCCTGCTTCTGTTACAGTCTGAACCAAGGAAAGAAAGAAATTCTAAACTACCACTAATTGATGGCATTAGCCACATTCTAAACCAGCTGCCAAGGCACCGACCTGTAGTCTCCACTACTTGGGAGACTGAGGCAGGAGGTTCACTTGAGCCCAGGAGTTTGGGGACATCCTGGGCAACAAAGTGAGCCAGACTCCATACCCCAAACAAGACAATTAGGGGCAGAGATATAGATCAGTGGCATAAGCGCCAGCCTGGCAAGAGCAAGGTCCTGAGTTCATTCCTGGTACCAAAAAAACCCAACAAAACAATTAGGTTTTGATGCCCAGTACCTTTTTTTTTTTTTTTTTTTTTTTTTGGCGGAACCAGGGATTGAACTCAGGCCCTTATGCTTGCCAGGGAAGTGCTTATTCCACTGAGCCGAGATGGCTCAGTGGAATAAGCACTTCCCTGGCAAGCTCAAGGGCCTGAGTTCAATCCCCAGTTCTGGGGGGAAAAAATAGGTTTTAGACTATGCTGGTGAATTCTTGTCAGTTACATTTTTCTGTAGCTGACATGGCAGCATATTGTTTTGAAGTCTCTTGTTTCTTGGGTCCCTTGATATCATGTATAAAATGCGTTTTTAAGAACACCAGGGAGGTAGCTCAGTGGAATAAGCGCTTCCCTGACAGGCACAAGGGCCTGAGTTCAATCCCCGGTTCTGGAAAAAAAAAAAAAAAAAACCACATAGTAGGGCTGGGCGAGGTGGTACATGCCTGTAATCCTGGCACTCAGGAGGCTGAGGCAAGAGGGTCATTGTGAGTTGAAGACCAGCCTGGGCTACTTAGTAAGCTCAAGGCTAGCCTGAATTGCATAGTGAGACCCTGTCTCAAAAACACACCAAAAGAAAAAGCATAGTGTAGCTGCACATAGTGGTGGACACCTGTAATCCCAGGTACTCAGGAGTGTAAGGAAGGAGGATCAAAAATGTACTCTTGGGCCTTCAAGATAGCTCATTGGGGGCTGGGGAGATGGCTCCATAGAATAAGCGCCTCCTGCCTCCCGCCTCCCGCGTCCCTGGCAAGCACAAGGGTCTGAGTTCAGTCCCCAGTTCCACCAAAGAAAAAGAAAGAAAGGGAAAGGTCACTCAGTGGACTAAGCGCCTGCTTAGGCAAGCGCAAGGACCAGGGTTCAATCACCCATCTCCCAGGTCGCACGGGCTCTGCAGCCCAGGTGTGCCAAGGGTGTGGCGACCATACCTGTAATCTCAGCGCTAGGGAGGCTGAAAACAGGAGGATCACTGCAAGTCCAAGCTGTAGCGGGACCCTGTACCAACTACACGAAAGAAAATTTGTACTGTGCCTGCACCATGTAGGGAGATCCTGTCTCAAAATAAAAAAAAAAAATTTAAAGGGTTGAGCATATAGCTCAGGGCTCCTGAGTTCAATCCCCAGTACTACAAATTGACATAAATTATATGTTTAATTATTTATAGCTCTTTAAAATGAGGCAGATGATTTTGTGCAACTCAATATTCTGTCCTCATTCGATAGCTAGGCAAGTGGAGTCATTAGCCCAAGGTCAGGACTGCTGGTGGAGGAGGATGACTTAAACTGAGCCCGTGTCCCCAAGAGTCCCCGCTACAGCCTGGTAGCCTGCTCAGGAACCAGGACAGGGGCATCTGCGACCCACACCCCTTCTAAGGAGTGTGTCTGAGGCCCTAGGCAGGAGCAGAGAACACCGCTGGAGACAAGCACCTCTAAGGCTTTGCCTGTGTCCCTCCATTGAGACCTTGTGGCCAGGCCTGGACCTCGCAGAGATGCTGTTTATGCCTAGAGCATTAGCTTCCCGGTGCCCCATCCTGTCCGAGTCTCTCTGGCCATGCAGCAGGATCAGAAACACCCCTCCTGCCGTGGAGCCTGTGCCTCCCCGTGCACTGGACGCCCAGGCCAGGCCCTGGCTCACTCCCCAGCTGTCTGTCTGCCCAACTAACTGCACTGGGGGAAGGAGCTGAGGGTTCTGGGCCGTCCCTGTCTCCTTAGTCTCCCCGCACTGCACGAGGCATGAAAGAAACAGGTTCAGATGCTCACCTGCGCCAGTCGCCAGAGCCTGAGCCCGGCAGAAAGGGCAGAGACCCGGGGCTAAGGGTCGCGGAGGGCACGCTGCAGTCAGGGGCAGAGTCGGGCCACCTGCCCGCCCCGACGTTTCTTGCACAGCCCGTTCCCTGTGCCAGCGTCGTCTATCCCTGGGATGCTCTGGGCCTACAGACCTAGGGTGAAGCGCTAGCTCGGGCTCACCCAGACCTCGGCCCTCTCGGGGCGACACCTCGGAAATGCAGGTCAGAGCCCCAGACCTACGGGCGCCGCCGCGTCCCACCGACGCCAGGGCTGCGCCTGCGTGGAGGTTTCGGGGAAGCCCCCGCTCACACTCAGCTCCAGATTTTTTAAAAGCTCCGCCCTGAGCCCCGACCCTTCGCAGCCACCGGAGCCCCGACCCATCCGAGACCCATGACGCTTGCCTGGGACCCAGCGCCCGCTCGAGGCGGAGCAGTGGGAGGTAGAGGTTGAGCCACAGCCCGGGCTGCAGCGCCCCCTGGCGGCCCTTGGTTCGGCTGTTAGCCCGGCCCCAGCGTGTGAAGGCAGGCAGGGAATTGATGTCAAGAAGAAAACTATCTTAAGGCGCTGGCCCAGGAGGGTCCTTCTCTAGGAAGCACTCCTGGGCTGTATCAGGGCCGCCCCTGGGCTCCTAGGCCCCTGTGTGCTCTGCCTGTGTGGTCCCGCCCTGTCTCATCTTTAGCCTCCCTCTGTCTGGAATGGGTTCGGCTTTCCCACCTCGGCACAGGGCAGGGGAAGCACAGCGAACGCAGGGACCAGGCTGGTCATGGTCACCGCTCCGTCCTCACTGCCTACCTCCCCCTGCTTCCTAAGTAGACAGCCTCCCCGGGGTATTGCTCCCTCACACACGTTGTATTTTGTTTTGTTTAACAGCTTTATTAAGGTATGATCTACTTATCGTAAAACTCGCTCATTTTATTTTAAGTGACTTAACAATTTGGAGTGATTTCACAGTTCAGCAGCCACCATCACAATTCAATTTTAGAACATTAACGTCACGCTATAAAGATGTCTTTGCCTATGCAAGCAGCCACTGCGGGTCCCACCCCCAGCCTCAGGCAAATGCTGATCTACTTTCTGTAACATGAGGATTCTTTTCATCTTAGAAGAAGATACTTTTTATCAGCTGTTGTGTGTGGAGGCTGCACAAACACACACAGACCCCACCTGCAGGGAACTCGGGTTCCCTTTAGGGCAACAAGGAGGGGAAAATACAGTGTCTTAAGTATTTATAGAGCACCTACCATCTGCCAGAGAGAGGTCTAGGACCAGAAACACAACAGTGGGGTGAGGGGAAAGATAAAATCTCTGCTCCACTCATCTATGCCAGAGCTGAAGCTCTCCTGAGAGGAAGAGCAGATGTGCGCTATGATGGTTGCTTGGGCTATGTGTTGTGAAGACCATGGAGGCATACGGGAAGGAGCCCGGGTGGTAGGTGAGGGTTTAGACAAGCTGGTCAGGGAACGCCTCCCTAAGGCTCTGAGACAGGCACAAGCCATGGGTCAGTGGGCTGTAGCAGCCAGGAGGGTGACTTTTGAAGATCCCCAGGATTCTGGAACAATCTCTGAAGAGACTGACAATCACGGCGAACCTCATACCTCAGCCTCTCAAGTGCTGGGATTACAGGTGTGCCCATCATACCCAACTGAATAGACCCTTAAAGGCTTTAACAACATCAAAAAAGTTGTATTGTAAGAGCTGGCAAGATAGCAACTAACCAGCTGCTTAGGCAAGTGTAGGGACCAGGGTTCAACCCTCAGCACCACAGGCTGCACCATCCCATCAGCACAATGAGCCTGCCGCCAAGACTGGAAGCGGTGGCACACACCTATAACTTCAGCACTGGGGAGGCTGGAAACAGGAGGATGACTAGGAGTCCAAGCTGCATAGTAAGACCCTGAACCAAATACAATGAAAGAAAGAAAAAAGAAACTGTTTAGTACCCAGGCATGCTGGTATACACCTGTAATCCTAGCACCTGGGAGGATGAGGCAGGAAGGTTACTGAGTTTGAGACCAGACTGGGCTACAAGACCAACCTGAACTGCATAGTGAGACCATGTCCTAAAAAGACAAGGAAGAAAGAAAGGAAGGGAGGAAGGCAAGGAGGGAAGGAGGGAGGAAGGAGGGAGAAAGGAAGGAAGAAAAAGGAGTCAGTCTGGGTACCCTACTGATTTAGAAGGACCCTATCTCGGGCCGAGGAGATCGCTCAGTAGAATAAGCGCTTCCCTGGCAAGTGCAAGGGTCTGAGTTCAATCCCTGGTCCTGAAAAAAAGAAAAAGAAAAAAAAAAAAATAGAAGGACCCTATCTCATAAATAAGTAAATAAAAAGGGCAAATGGGGGAAAGGGAGGCAGGGTATAGATAGAGCTTAGTGCAAAGGCCCTGGGCTCACGGGGTAGCACTAAGAAAAGAAACAAGTATTGTTGGGGATGCATCTACAACCTATATGTGTTGCCGTGTAGCCGCCAGCTTTTCCGTCTATATTGGTGACTTGAATCAGCCCAGCATCTCTGTGCTTCAAACTGGATTCTTCCCAGGAGTTTCTTCCAGAATTGCTACTAAGGTTCAATGTAATTAAGAACAAGAGGATCAGTGATCCCTGAGTCTGAGTTCAAGGTCGCTGCTATGAGAACCCGCCAGCTACCTACAGTACTTAGGTATAAGACTTAGGCTGGCACCAGAGGATAGAGAAGAAAAGAGAATGTCAGTGTGTCTGGGGAAATGAGAGAGGCACTGACAGCCTTCTGGCAAATTAACCTCTATCAGGTTTCAGCCTAAAGTTTTGTTTTTTTTCTGTCTTTTCTTCTTTTATTTTGAGACAGGGTCTCGCTGTGTAGGTCAGGTTGGCCTTGACCTCACTATGTGGCCTACACTGGCCTCAAACTCACAATGTCCTCTTACCTCAGCATCCCAAGAACTAGGGTTACAGACATATGCCTGGCTCCAACCTGTTTTTTTTTTTTTTTTTCCTCATTCAACATTTTATTGATCAGACCCCAGGACCTGAAAGGGCTAACTCCGATCCACCCAGCACCCCTCTTTGTGGCTTGACGGGATGAAGAAGCACTCGCTGACACTGGTCTGGCCGCGTCGAGTCCAGGTGTTTTCCCCAGATAGCGCCAACCTGTTTTTATATTTCAAATATTTGTTATGAAAAAATTTAAAATATGTGGAAAGGTTGAAAGACTAGCACAATAAGTTCCCATATACCCTCCATTAGAATCAACAATTGTTAATATTTTACAATATTTGTTCCCTCAAGCCGGGTATGATGGTGCACACCTGTAATCCCAGCACTTGGGAGGCTGAGGCAGAAAAATCTCAAGTTTAGGTCTGAGCAATTTAGCAAGATCCTACCTCAAAATAAAAATATATGGGGCCAGCGAGATGGCTCAGTAGAATAAATGCTTGCCTGACAAGCGCAAGAGCCTGAGTTCAATCCCGGTTCTGCCAAAATAAAAAATAAAAATATATTTTGGGGCCAGGGAGATATCTCAGCAGCATATGCACCTGCCTGGCAAGCACAAGGTCCTGAGTTCAATCCCCAGTACCCCCCCAAAAAAAATTGAGAAATGTAGCCCAGTACAGCAGCCCTGTGTCCATTCCTTAGGATCTAAACAAAACCAAAACAATAATAACAAAATCCATAAAAGTAGACAGAGGATGCTTCCCTCCTTCCCCCTTCTCTAAATATTCCCTGTGCACATTTGCTCAACTCTCTGAACACTTGATCCCTAAATATTTCAACATGTACATATACTCTCTAAGAATAATGAGGACATTCTGTATTTTTGTTCTGTGATTCTAGGGCTTGAAGCCATGACCTGAGCATTGAGCCACATGACCACCCCTTCTTTTATTTTGAGCAAGGAGCTCACTAAATCCCTAAGTTACCCAGGGTGGGATCAAAATTGAAATCCTCTCCTCCTCTTTTGCTCTTACTGCTTTGGCTGTCTTCTGCCACCTTGAACAGCTGCCCTCTGCCATGTGCCACTCTGCCTTGGAGCCGACCAAGTGTGGGCTGAAAGCTCCTCAATCTGTGAGCTAAATACACCCTTCCTTCTCTTACAAAAAAAAAAAAAAAAAAA
>PVKA01010755.1:0-63247 GCA_004027165.1 Ctenomys sociabilis
AAAAAAAAAAAAAAAAAAAAAAAAAAAAAAAAAAAAAAAAAAAAAAAAAAAAAAAAAAAAAAAAAAAAAAACCACTAGCAAGTAAAGAAGGGCTGGTAGCACTGCAATGCAGAGCAAAGCAGGGAAGAAAAAGAGAAAACGTTGCATGGGACAGATATTAAGGACCTCTGACTAACAGTGAACATGCTCCCTAAATAGAATAGCACACAATCTGGCAATTTTGATGGAAACCACATGAGAAGACCTTTGAAACTGAACTCAGAGAAATATGTAAGAACTTATGCAGCAAACAAGTGGAATAGCCCCCCAGGTGAAAAAAATGTAGTGCTATACCTATATCCACCATCTTTTGGCAAACTTATGGAATACAGCATTCTGGTGATTAAAAGAATGTGCCAGATTCAAAGACAGTGATTCAGAGACAGGAAGTCATCTAAAAATAGGGATCTTGAACAAAATTTCAGTATATTATTTGGTGTTAAGAGAATAAAAAGTTTCTCCTCTTTAAAAAAATAAAGCTAAAGGACCAGACAAATAGCTCTGTGGATTAAAGCACCTGAAAGCAGGCATAGGGGCCTGGTGTTCAATCCCTGGGCCTGCCATGCTGGCCTGCCCTGAAGCGCACTGAGACAGCAACTGAGACTGGGCATGGTGGTGCGTGCTTCCAATCCCAGCACTTGGGAGGCTGTAACCAGGAGAATCACTGTGAGTGATTCTAGTAGTGAGTCCCTGAACACCCTGTAGACCCTTCCCTAAAAAAAAAAAAAAAAAAAAAAGGAAAAAAGAAAAGAATAAAATAAAGAGCTACAGGGCTGACAAGATGAAAAATAATGTTATATTGGAAGAAAAAAGTAAAATAACATTATGAAAAAATAATTCAGTGATACAGAAAACAAAATTGTCTTCTAAATGAAGGGACAAATACAGCTCTAAGTTTTGACTTCCACTATTTTACAAACACAGATTTTAAATTTTTAAAAAATATAACCACTATAAAATTTAAAACATAATGTACACCTAAGTCAATGAAGGAAGAAAAAGTAAACAAAACACTAACAATAAAACAGGAATCAAAAAAAGGGAAAAAACAAAAATACCAAGAATGTAGTAAAATCAAACATATTAATCATAAAAACCATAAGTGGATTAAAAATCTCATTGAAAGACAAAATCATATCAAAATGGGCTTACAACAAAAATTCAGATATACGCTGTTTAAAAATAACCACAAAAAGATGAAATAGAGTTACATTGTCAGTCAAGGACATATACGGAGGACAAGTACTTATAACCTACAATGCTGGGGTCCAAGTGTCTGATTTAGAATTTTTCAGATTTTGGAATCTGTATAAACTTCATCAGTTGAACATCTCTAATCCATAAATCTAAGCTCTGAAAGCTGAAACTTTTTGTACACTACATCTTGGATTTGGAACATTTCAAAGTTTGGGTCAAGATGTTAACCTATACCTTCATTTCTTATGTAAAAGAAGACATAATGGCCACTACAGTTCATTCATCTTGCCTTTTATTCAGTGACGTATTATAATAACACTTACCAGCTTTAAATTATCTTTTACCTGTAGGATAAATCTAAAGATTTAATAGTTTTTATTTGCAGTTTTTATTTTCCTGTTCAAACCTGAGGTGTGCCTGGGCTTTGCTTTTTTTCTGTTAAACCTGTCAGGTTTCAATATCATCATGGTAAATTTAAAAGTAAACTGGGAAATGTTACAAGTTTTCATTTTTAATGCTCTAACAATGGGTACACACAGGAAAAGTTACTTATGTCTTTACCATTGCATAAATTTTCATTTCACTTAGACTTCAAACTTATCAACACAAAATTGAACAAATTTTATTTTTCTTTTTTCTTATTTAATACTGAAAGAATTTAACACTAAATTTGCTTTCCTAGCTCATGTTATACCACTATCCTGATGAATTGCAGTTTATTTGTAATCCAAGCCTAACAAAAACTATGCTAAAAACTAGAGACTATCTCTCTGATCAAGGTGAGAAAACATGTTTTAGGTATAATTTCAATTTGAACAGGCAAAAGCATGTAAAATTTACAGCATAATCTAAACTTTCTAAACACTTAAAATTAAAAAAGGAAAACAAATACTCTGGAAAAAAGTTGTCCCATTTATCACAAAAGGTAGATATATAAAAAATTTAAAAATATTAAAGCTTTAACAGAATCATGGGCAAAGAATACAATGGGACTAATTATATAAGAAATACATGGTGAAATAAACATGGAAAATGTTCAACCACCTTCCTTGACCTGCTTTAATTAAGGAAATACCAATTAACACATTAAGGCATTGTATATGTGGTATTTTCCCTCTCTAAACAAGCTTTACAATGCCCACTTCTAGAAAGAGTGTAAAAAAAAGAGAAAGCACTCTTGATAGGAATGCTAAGCAAATGAACAATGTACATCAAGAGCCTTACAACTACAAAAACTTTGTGGCTTACTTTTCACTTCTAGAAATTATTTTAGCAAAGAAGCAGAGATGTTCACAGGAACTAGAATGTTCATGACAGTTCTTTTAGTAATGCTAATAAACCTAGGAACTTAACCTATAATTAAAGAATATTGTTTTTGATTTTTGGTGGTACCAGGGATTGAACTCAGGACCTTGCACTTACTCCACTGAGCTATCTCCTCAGCCCCCTAAAGAATATTATTGAAAGCCCCTTCCTCTCTTAAACAGCAAAATAATCTTGAATTAAAAGCAAGTATCCTAATCTGCTGTTATACTAAACATTTTAACTTACAATCTTAAAAGCATCCTAACAAACATTTTTAAAAAGAGACAAGGTTGTGGTAAAAATTGATGTAACCAATATAAAAATATGGAAATGCTTCGAAAAATTAAAAATAAATATAACTACTACATAACCAATACCTCCTCTGGGCATTACATCCAAAGGAAATTAAATAAGTATGACATAAAGATGTCTGCATGTCCATGTTTACTGAAATAACTATTCACAACAGACAAAATATACAGCCTACATTTCTGTTGATAAATGAAAGATTAAAGAAAGTTTAGTACTCATTTCTATTGGAATATGACTGTGCCATTAAAAAGGCATTCTGCCATTTCTAACAACATGGATAAACCCTGGGGACACTGTGCTAACGGAAGTAAATAATACATAGAAAACATGACCTTATTTATATGTGGAATCTTAAAACACTGATGAAAGAAACAGAAGCACTGTGTTTAGTAGAGGTGGGGAGGTAGAAAAAAGATGTCAAAAATACAAACTGAATTATAAGCTAAACATGCTCAAGAGATGCAGTAGAAAGCATGTGAAGGTGACACATGTAAACTAATTTGATGGTAATCATATCACAAGATACAGTTATATCAAATAACCACACTGTATACCTAAAAATCATACCATTCTAAGACAGGTGTAGTAGCTCATGCTTGTAATTCTATAACTCTGTGAGCTTGAGATAAGATCACAAGTTTAAGCTTAGCCTCAGAAACTATCTCAAAAGTGTAAGAGCCTTACTGAGTACAATATGAAGTCCCTGGACTCAATTTTCAGTCACCACTCGCACAAAAGATCATACTATCTTATGAGTCAAAATACCCCAAGGAAGCTGAGGAACAAAATGAATATGGCTCTCAAGTACAATACCATGACAATAGATCTCTCTTTTTGACAGCTTTGATAAGAGGAGTTAAATTATGATTTAACCTATAAAATAAGGTAGCTTAAAATGTTTACCAGTCTGAATATTTTAGAGAACTTAAGGGTATATATAGCCTTATTTTTTTTTAGCAATTCTTGACACTAAGTAAGGGAATCCACTTCTAGAGAGTCCTTCATTCTCAAAATCTGGATTACCTCAAATAATACGACATAAAAATCAAGTTATATAGGAAATGTTCAAAAGAACTTGATAAAGTTTGGAAAAGACTCAAGGTATAATCTGAAGAGTTATCAGAAGACAAGGTTTAAACACTAATAGTTTACAAAATACAGTCCCTACACCAGTTCCATCAGCATCATCTGAGAACCTGTTTACTATGTCTAAGGCCATATGCAGAAATCAGTGTATTAAAGTTTTCTTGGTAATTCCAATGCTTGCTAAAGTTGGAAAGCCACTAATAGTGTGTACAACTTTGAACTCAAGGAAAGACACACTGGGCATAGTAAAAAGGGGTTTAATATAAGAAAAATCCTGTACTAATCTAAGCTATCATTTATAAAAGTTACTGAGTTAATAAGTTAAACTTTAACATTGGTTAAAAAAATTATATAAAGGGTTCAAACACTTCATGAATGACTAAGTCAGACGATACTAAAATCAGGTTCCCTTCTGACCTACCATTAGACATTATCCTGTATCCCAAGGAAAACATCTCAGATTCAGTGTCTTCACAAATCAAACTCACCATGTTATTCTAATTAAGATCTTAAGTCAAAAACTAGATAGTTAAGTAAAATAAATATTTTACTGATAAGGACTCATTAGGCCCTACAGTCAGTATATGAATAAGTTGTATCAATTCATTATTATAACTTCAGTTTGACAGAGGCTTTAAAATTATTTATTTTCAAGGCTGGCCAAATAGCTCAGCAGATGAAATGCCTGTAAGCAGACACAGGGGCTGTAGATTCAATCCCAGGGCCTGCTGTGTTTGCCCCGCCCCCAGGTCATGCTGAGATGGCAATTGAGACTGGGCATGGTGGCTTTTAGTTTCAGTCTCTGAAAAAAAATGAATTTTTCTCAAATGTGTGTCTAAGCTACAAATATTACTTTTACTGTAGTTGTACAAAGGTTTCAGAAAGCTTGTGAGGTACAAAACATGTACTGGTATATATATCCAAAGCTAGAACATCAAAACAAAGACTAAAATGCTATTTCTGACTCTTGCCACTTTCAGGTGTTCAAAACACCTTTTATTCTGAAAATTGCATGATACAAATGATAAATACAAGATAAGAACAATTCTCAAATATATCAAAAAAATTAAATCATGGATGTACATGTGAACATATAAAATGATTTGACTAACATATTTTAAAGAAATGAATGTATATAACAAAAATTAGACATAAACTCATACATTTTAGAAGCAGATTTCAAATACAAAGAATTTTCAAGATTTCTTAATTTTATTAGCTATACTTGGGACAAATAAAAACACTTAAGGTATAGCTCTTTTCAAATATTAAATAAAAGAAAAGAAAAGAATTATGAATCAGGAAATGCAATGAGCAGAAGCATAGGAGTGGTCAAGATGATGCAGTGGCCGCAGAAAGAGTCTGAGATGAAGGGGTGTAACCAGAAGAACAAACATAGCAATGGGGTTTTATCCCTCAGCCAAACAAACTTTCCAGATCCTTTTAACTCAACAGGCTCTCATCCCTCATATTAGTATATCTGTTTTGGGAAACAAAATTCTCACAAGTAAAAACTGACTTAACTATTGTTATGCTACTCTAACATTCAACCAAAATGGACACGTGGACTCACGTTTAAGGGCAAGTTACCCACGTGCTATTACAGGACCTTTAAAAATACAAACAAATGTACAGTATTGAAGTGAATCTTTTTTTTTTTTTTTTCTGGCAGAGCTAGGGATTGAACTCAGGCCCTTGCGCTTGCCAGGTAAGCGCTTCTTCTACTGAGCCATCTCACCGGCCCCTTCATTTCAATCATCTTTCTTTTATCAAGAACTTGCTCTGTTTTAAAAGTTAAGCTAAATGCTAGACAAATTTAGGAAAAATATATCAAATGAAAATCTGGCTCCCAATATATTCTTAATTCTAAAAACAGGCTTAGGTTGTTAATTCCCCCCCATCCTGGGGATTGAACTCAGGACCCTGTGCTTGCCAAGCAAGCACTTATTAGGTTGTTAATATTACATATATATATAAAAAAAAAGCAAACAGTAACTGAAAAATGTCTTTCTGGTGCTTAATCAAAGCATAGTTATAAAATTATCAGCTTCTATGGTGTGTGAACTACTCAGATTAACTCTGCTGATATTCTAACAATTATTTTACCAGAGTAATATAGAAAAGAAAATAATCTTTGAGGGCCAGCCACATAGCTCAGTGGACTAAAGCACCTGCTTAGGCAGGCACAGGGATTGGGGTTCGATCTCTAACTTGCAGTGTTGGCCCTGTCCCCAGGGCGCACTGAGAAGGCAACTGAGACTGGGCATGGTGGTGCGTCCCTGTAATCGCAGCACTTGGGAGGGTGAAGAGCATGATCTACATAGTGAGACCCTGTGGACCCTGTACAAAATACATAAAAAAAGAAAATAATCTTTGGAGACTGAATGAGATTGAAGTTAAACTTAAAGGTCTTTTAATAACATCTATTATAACTGAAGACATTACTATCAACTAAAGAGATATTTATGTAAATAAATCTAAAAAATGGGTCTACATTTCATGTCACTATAAAAAAGTCACATGTCACTAACATAAGTAATACAAATACCTGAATGCTCTCTTTATAGTCTACTGTTAAAACTTAAAAGTTAGTTTGAAAATTGGTATATAATGTATGTATTTCCATAAAAACTACAAAACTAAAATGCACATATCCCTCACACACACAAAAAGAAACAATTACTTTTACTATATAAATCCTCAATACTCAATTCCTACTGGCAACTTTGAAATCACTTAAGGAAATATTACTTATTAAAATAAGTTTGATTTAAAAGAGAAGAAAATCCATCATTTTAACTGATGAAATGTGTAAGTTTCCATCCATTTACAGCTATGGGCATAAGCAGTCTGACTAGCCTTTATGCAGACATGAGAAGCTAACCAATGGTCTAAAGCCTATTATGGACTCCACAAAAGTATCAAACTGAGTGAAATGTTGTTCTTCACTGAGTAAAACGTGGTCAAATTAAATGAGATCTGGATTTTTGCTTTGTTCCCCACCACATGTAGAGAGTTAAAATCTGATCTAACATAAAAGACTGTGACTTTTACTTAGACAACCCTTGTTGATTAAGTGGGAAAAGAAAAAGACAAAACAAAACAAAAAAAACCCAAGGCATTTGCCATTGTAACAGCATAAAAACTAAGACCTCAAAGTGTTACCTACTCAGGACTTTTAACAACTTTGTTAATATTATTAGTTAAACATTATTCCACCTTTCTCTTAGTGTGAACTGTTATCATTTAGCTAATATTATGTTATTAATATACCTGCTGATTAGAGAAGAACCAAAGTGTCACTTAAATGTGAAATAAATAGTATCACTAAATTGCAATGTTCCAGAATATTTGAAATATATTCTTCAGAAATGAAAAACATTTCAAAATTTGTAGTGAAGGATGTCATAGCATTAAAATATCATACAGAATTTGTTTTAGGGTGGAAGTTTAAAAGTGCATAGCTGATCTAGCACAGTAAAATTATTTTTAAAAGTCTGGTGAAATATGTGCTTTTTAAGCAAGAATATAGACTTTAATTAAACAAATAAAGGTGGTTGTATTTTAAAAACAAAAAACCTAGACAATACATTGAATAGTTAAAAAATGAATTTTTGATATTTAATAGAATGCTCAAAAAATTGTCAGAAATTTAAAAAAATTGACGAAGCCAGCACCTTTGTTTCCCTAATAAAAGTAGGGGTTTAAAAAGAAAAACTGAACATAAGACAAATAAATTAAAGCATATATAAATAACCACCACTGTACTGTTTATCTCTTACCCAGCAAGGTAAGAAACAACCTTTTAATACTTCAATTTTATGAGTATTAAACAACTAGTGTGAAAAACAAGCTGCATGTAAACTATTTCTACTGCCTCAGCTTCAATGACTAGCTGAGGCAACCTGCTACAGGAGGTGTTAATTGGCAATAGGAGTACAAGTCAGAAGCATGTTCCCCATCGTCCTAACCCAGCAAGGCTGGGTCATTAAAGTGGAAATGAATTCTTTCATGTCGACTTAACCCTTTCAGTGCATGATTTCAGCTGTTTTCTTTCAATTAATTTTTTTTTATAAACTTGTTACTTTTTAGAGTTAAAAAAAAAAGTGTCCCATAAATAAATAAATAAAGCCATTAGGCTGACAGTTCCAATGACCATATTATTCAGAAGAGAAGAACACAGCAAGTTAATTGCAATGTAATAGTGCAACTCTCTCTGAAGAACATAAACTAACTGTATTTACTTATTTTAACACTGAAAAGATACAGAATATAGCACTTAGATACAGCTCAGAACTCCTTAGTCATATAAAATCTTTATTTACATTTAAGTTTGAAGATCCACCTTGATGTTCAGACAGAATAACAACACTAATACTTTTATCTCCATAATGTTCATACCAGAATCTTCAATACAGAAGTATTTTGAAATATATTTCTAATTATGTTTCATTATTCTGATAAGGTGCACAGTCACAGCATATCCTGATGACTGGTTGCCAAAAAAGCCAAAATTCCTTTTATGGCAGAATCTCAGGTTTCCAGATGGCACATTAATTCTTAAAAAAAAAAAAAAAAAAAAAAAAGACAAAAGGAAAGAAAATAAGAATGGAAATGTCAAAGTAAGGCATTACTTTTGAAACCCCACATTTGTAAGTACTAATATTCCCATATATTTTAATCTTTTAGGAATTTTAAATAAAATTGTATAAATAATATTCTAAATTTTACAATCAAAAATTAACATATATATAGCAAATCTCACTATTCTTAAAAGTAATTTTATAGATCAGAAAAACTGTGAAAACTAAACAATTAGTACCTATATCTAATACTATGTACTTATATTCATGAATAGTATTAGTATGATTTTAGATATAATCTTACCCATTGTTGAAACACAGCTGGACTTTGAGTAATTATTACCAATAGTACACTTGCTCATTAGCTACCTGATCAGTAAGGGCCAAAATAATAATAGGAAACAGTGATTTAATAATATTCAAAAAAATGGGACTTTCTTTCTTTTTTTGGGGGGCAGAACCGGGGATTGAACTCAGGCCCTTGTGCGTGCCAGGGAAGCGCTTATTCCACTGAGCCATCTCCCCATCCCCAAAATGGGACTTACACTATACACTTACGCCATACACTTTTATCCTCTCTTACTTTACCCGTATCCTCCCAAATTCTCCAATAATTTGACAAACCCAGTTCCTGCTTCTCAGAACACTTCTGTTCCCTAGGCCTACTGACTCTACAGCAAATCTAAGTGCCTGCCCTAGGGCCAATATTTTGAGAATTTGAAATTTTCAGTGAAGAACAAGTTTGGGGTGAACTGATGTAACAGCAGGAAGAAAAGGGGGAAAATGGCAGTATCATCTGGTTATAAAGAAACCTGATCAAAATAATATAAGAGCTGGTTGCCCAATGCTCAATGATGACCTTTCTTTCCCTTTAAGACCACCCTTGACAGTCACGTTGAAACAATTTTCACCTACTTAAAAATCTGTGTGCATGTGAAACAGGCCATGATCACCAATCACCTTGGATAGCTATGTAATCTGTCTCAACACAACAGGGACTGACTGTCCTTCATTCCGAATGACTCACTCTCCTCTTCTATAGTAAGAAATGGGTAAGCACAGTGTTTGATAACTTTAGTTTTAAAGAAACATTATTTATAGAAGATCAGTACAAACTTCAGAAACCAGGCCAGGGAGATGGCTCAGTAGAATAAGCACTTGCAAGGCAAGCTCAAGGGCCTGAGTTCAATCCCCAGTTCTGCCAATATAAATAAATAAATAAATTCTTTGGGCTGAAGAGATGGCTCTTTAGAATAAGTGCTTCCCTGGTAAATGCAAGGGCCTGGTTCCACCAAAAAAAAGAAAAAGAAAAATAACGAAGTTTAGAAACCAGAAGAAAATGGCAAACATCTGGAAATGGCAACAACACATTGCTACATATAACTAGAAACAGGGGCCAAGCAGAAAGTTGAAGTTCCTACAATATAACATTAAGGTATCAGAACTGTTTCATAATAGACACTACAACTAATGTCAAGGTTCTTATCTGTAGTGATTCCATCCCTTTCTAAAATATTGTTCACGCCACATGTCATGGTGCACAGTAGTAATTCCAGGAGGCTTAGGAAGAAGTATCACCTACGAGTTCAAGGGCAGCCTAGGCTACGTAATGAGTCCAAGGCTAGCCTCAACTATACAAGTGAGACCCTGTCTCAAAACTAAATAAAAGGTACGAGGGAGATAGCCCAGTTGAATAAGCACCTGAATTCAATCCCAGGCTCCTCACAAAAAAAAAAAACCTAAATAAAAACAGATAATATTGTTTAAATATACTACCATGAATTTAAAGTATAAAATACATAAAATGTAACAATCACAAAAGAGTCCATAATTCACATATGTGTAATTCACAATCCATAATTCACAATTTATTAATTATCTTCTAAATTACTCTATGCAAGTTCCTGTATGGAATGTTACACACATACTTATAAACACACAGAGAATACATATTTTCACTTATTCACTCTACAATCACAGACATTAAGGGGCTGATAGGTCATGTACTGGCTATATAGCAGAAGACAGTTAAAAAAACCGTACAAATTAGAAGGCAGGCAAAAAACAGTAAAGCCATAATTAAAACAAAGTAGATCACGTATAAAAACAGGCATGTTACAGGGAGTACAGAAGTCATAGTAGTCTATTTAATACAATCTTCCCTTATGCTAAGAACTGAATAATAATCAGGCCTTTTCCAAGCAAAAATAAAGGAGGGAAAAACAGCATAAAGCACTCAAAAAAAAAAGTACACTGAAAGGCAAAAAGGCATAAAGTATCAATAGCATTCAAATATTTCCAGTCAATAAAATTGACTAAATTATGAACACTAATAAGTCAAATAAATTAATATTGATTAAATTTCAATGGGTGTTTTGTTTTTTAAGTCACGACTTTCTTTTTAAGTAGAAATTCTAAAGATGGTAAGTGGGCCTTATTTATGAAAATATCTACCACTTAAAAATATACATCTGGGGTCCAGGGAGATACTCAGTGGAATAAGCACTTCCCTGGCAAGTGCAAGAGCCTGAGTTCAACACCTGGTTCTGCCAAGAAAAAAAAGAATATAAATCTGTTTGGAATTCTCTGACATCCCTAAAAGAAACACCCAGTTACAAGAAAACCTTGAAGGATAAGATTATTTGTTTTCATATAAAATATTATATGAAACAAGATTTTATTATGGGGATATAAAGTGGTTCCCTATTTTTACAATTTGTACAAACATTATATATGACTCATCTTAAATCCTGCTTTTTCTCTTTAACATATAGTTCTAAGAACAAATATTCTTTCAACACATTTACAAAAAGCTGATTACAGACATCCAAGCAATGGGCACTGCTGGAAGAGAAGACAGTTTATGACTGGAATTAGTTGGATCACTGATCAAAGGAGCTGAAAGTTAAGTGGATGCTACTGTGATCAGCTGTTAGAGACAACACTAAGCAATCCAGAAAACCAAGCCTTGGAGCTGCTACAAATGCATACTAATAACCTTGCTTGTTTACATGTATATTGCATTACATTTATACTTTGCCTTATTTCTCAAATATTCCTTATCTCTTTCAATTAAAGAAGAGGAAATACAAGCTAATAATATATTTTAAAACGTCTACACTATTCAGATGATTCAGAGTCCAAAACCAGGTAAATCTGTGTATGACAAAAAAAAAAAAAAAAAGATTTGGGACCTGTGTGACAAAAACTATGGCATATCCTAAGGCTGATAGACAACCGAGATGTGCTGATGGTCCTGAAAATGTATTGCAGGAGATAGATAATATATAAGTAAATATAAAAATGACTATCTAACATAGGTTTATGTCAAAATAATAGGAAAGAATAAGTCTTGATGCTATAACAAAAACAAGGCCTAATTTTCAAACAACTTCTCTAGAAAATACTGAGTATGTAAGCCAGTGGTTTTTAACACTGTTTATACCTCAGAATGTACAAATACAAAAATTCAGATACCTGGACTCATTTCGGACATTCTGATTTAACTGCCCCCAGGTAAAGCTCTTGCTTTTTTTCTCCCCTCCTTTTTTAACTCCTCAAAATGATTCTAAGATACAACCAGGGTTCAGGATCCTGGTAAAAACCTATAAAGCAACAGACTTCATTATTGTACGATTAATGAGGTCAGCTGGTTCATATGCTGGCCTGAATTTCAAAGATCCAGAGTTAAGTGCCAAAGGAATCAAATTTCTACATTACTACAAAGTTCTATCATAATTTTAACTGAGATATATAAGTTTACAAGATGTCACAGAAGTATGAAATAGGGACATTAGTCAGGCTTGGAGACATTCCTGATCTCTTGAAGTTAGGTATGAATATGTAACTTGCTTTAGTCAATGAAAAAGAAGTGACATATCATATTTTCAGTGATGCCTTTTTAAGAGCCATTGTTCAGTGACACTGGCCAGCTTGAGTCCATGAATAACAATGATATGTAACAGAGCACTCACCTGACCCATGGACCCATGAGTAAAAAGGAAAGCACTATGGATTTAAGCCACTGAGATTTAAGAGTTGTTATAAACAATGACCCAGCCTTCCCAACTGACATAAAATAAAAGATTTCTGGGAGGAAAGGAGGAGAAAAGGATCATTTAAACAATCTGGAAGGCAAGTTCGAACTAAACTTATTAAACAAATAGTAGAGGCAAAGAGCATTCACTCAGAAAGAACATCTAACAAATTCCTACAGTGGACAAGAAGAATGGCATGGGACTTTGGAGGAATTACGAAGATTAGCTAGTTTATAGAGAGTACATGGAGGTTGAAGCACACACATTATTAAGAGCCAGAATGTAGAGATCAACTCATAAAAGCACCACAGTATCATTCTATGAAGATGTACTAGTCCATGACCTACTTTCTGCCCTAGCATAGCTAAGTGACAGGCCACTTTCAACTTCACAATAGCATGCTATTCCTGTTATCTTAGAAAATTCCCAAATGATTTTGATCACACCCTTTTAGGGGAGAAGACTCTGTCACCTGTCCTCTTGAGAACATCTTATATAGTGGCCTTTACAACTGTAAGTTTTTTCCAACAGTGAAAGAGGCTTTGTTCAGGTTGTTCAAATAAATGAATAAAATAATCACTTCCGCAATTTAGGATGGAGTGTGGCAATTCTGGCTGGGAATAGTATAAAAATTTTACTAAGGAAGACTGATTCTAAGGGAGATACATAAGTCAGATTTGAAAAAGGCCTGAATTAAGTGAAGGCAGTGATAGATGGTAAAAAATATTCTCAAGACAGTTTCCAGAAGCGAGGGTTCTGGTATAATACTTGGGGACAGATTAAATGGGAAAAATAGAGAAGAGCAATATAGAATCAGGTTACATTGGTTAGGTAAATACCTACATAATTAATCAAGATAAGGCATACTTTTAAACTATGCTCCAAATCTCCAGAATGTTAATACTTTCTTATACCTGTAATATAGCATTCCAGTGACTAAATACATACAATTATGCAAACACAAAATTCTGGGATTTTTTTTTCTTTTTTGGTGAACTCAGGCCCTTGTGCTTGCCAGGGAAGTGTTTATTCCATTGAGCCATCTCCCCAGCCTCACAAAGTTAATTGTATCTTATTGTAATTAATTTTGTTTCAACTTCTTATTATAAATTATCTACAACAATAGTGGTGAAGCTATAGCATGTGTGCCACAGTGGATTGTTTGTACCACGTGACACTCTAAACAGTTTGCCATCACTAATTTAAGAAGTCCTTCCTTTCCATTACACTGACTAATCAAGAGCTGACATTACAATGTTCAAAGTAAACACAGGTATAGGACATACTATCTGTTCTCTAATAGGTGGGTAGGCCCTGCCCAAACAACAATTTAAAACCAAAGAATTATAGCAGTCATGTTATTAAAATTAAACATCATTAACATATAGTCCTAGTTGGACTTATTTACTTACTTTTTAATATAAATTAATGAAGCTCTTCAAACGTAACATTGCTCTACAAAAATATATGATACAGAAATTAAATTGGAATTTTGGATACTTTTAATAAGTATATTCCATGTAGTATTTAGAACACATATATTGAAATTATATGTTTTTCAAATTAAAATTTAACTGGGCTTCTAGGATTTTTATTTGCTAAATCTAGCAACCTTATCTCCAAGTAACTATAAGAACTTTATATTCTACAACTGTTTCAAAATTTAAGAGCAACTTCTTTATATTACCATACATATCAATAACTTCTTCAAAATCTGTTATCACTTTATCTATAAATAATACCTTTAAGACTAATTCACCCTCATCAAACATCCATACTCCATTCTGTAAGAAACATACACACAAATGCTAAAACAATCATCCATTAACTAACAAATGAGTCTTCTACTGTAAACAAGAAAGCACTCAGAGTTGAGATGATAATGTGCCTATAGCCCTGCTATTCTAACAAACACCTCATCACCCATCTCACACTCAGTGGGCTGACACCGGACTCTTCTCCATCCAATGAGAAGCATTCTTCAGCTGCCCTAAAGGTGCTATTACACTGTTCTCATCCGTTAGTAAGTCTCCATTAAACCAAATACTCCACAAAGGCTTGCCATTCACTTGTTTGTAACTTCACACAACATCTGGGTTAGTGCTCTGCATACAACTATTATTACCTGGTAGAATAACATAATAGAAATTTAAAAGTTTAAAGAAGCCTACGGACATAACTGAAAGAATTCCACCCTAAAGAAAGAGTATCAAACGTACCTTAAAAACGTGCAACAAATAACTTCAATCTCAAAATAATTTTAGTTTTTATTTTTGACTGTCTCGCCCACAAACATGCCAAGCAGGCATTCTATTACTTCTGTGAGCCAGGAATACATGAAAATGCCAAAGCAACCCTATATTTATGTGGTCTCCATTTAGAAATTAAGGTCCCTTCTCTCAGAAGGGTAAGTATACCCAAAAAACAAAATGATGGGCTAGAGAAAAAGAACTAGACAGCAAACCAATTAGGCAGCAGACAAAGGACAAGGGTCGTTTCCTTAAGAAATCTGATGTTTCTCATGTCTTGAGTACAAAGCTGCTTTGGGAATGAAAAGAGGCCAATGAGGTAGCTTCATGAGCAGTAGAGAACACCAAGCTAAGTGAAACCTATCCACAGAGTGATCAATAAATGTTTTTCTAACTAATGTAACTTACTTTGTTACTTTTAAAATTCATTATGCAGTATTAAGAAACACTAAAAGTAAAATGAATACTATAATAAACTCACTACCTGACTTAAGAAACAAAGTATCACTAAAGCAGGTGGACTGAAGCACCTGTGTCCTTTTCCCTTTATTGAGTTCATCCTCACTCCAGAACTCCACAAGTAGCCATGACAGTATTCGAATTTTGGTGATTAGCATGTACTTTTGAAAAAATGTATTTAGTACAGGGTCTACAAGGTCCCATTACACAGATTGAACTTGTAGCGATCCCCCTATTTTTCATCCTCCCAAGTGCTGAGGTTACAAGCACATGCCACCATGCCAAGTCTCAATCACCATCTCCCAGGACCAGTGTGGCAGGACAGGTATAAAACCCCTGGCCTCTGCATCTCCTAAGCAGGTGCTTTAACCAGCTGAGCTATCTGGCCAGCCCAGTATGTACTTCTTTATACATTTACTACAAAACTACATACAGGTAATGCAATATTATTTTGCATGTTTCTAAATTGTTTTGTTTTCTCCCTAACATATTAGTATGAAACAGTAGAATGAAACATTCTGTAAAATTCTGTTAAGCACAATTACACACATATTGTTGTACTCTTATACAGGTTTTTGTTTATATTACAAAGTAGGAATTTAAATCTTATATGGCTTGTGGGCAAACCTATTGACTGATTCTTCAAAATATAATTTTATTGAAACACAGGCCTATTCAATTTGGGCAATGGCTGCTTTAACACTACAGTGAATAACAAAGTAGACTGTGCATTTTTAACTGAGAGATTATGTGGTTCACAAGCCTAAAATATTTATTAGTCAGTCCTTAAGAAAAGATTATCAAACTCTGTTATAAGCAATGCTATGAATAGTTTATTATCTATGAGGGAAATTTTCTTTAGGGAATATAATGAGGAAGATATTTGTTCAATTGTAGGATGTGCAGATCTTTATTGTTACAAGATCTTATCAAAATGCTTTTCAAGGTGATTGTATACTACCACTAGCTTATATGTGTTTGTGGAACACTCATGTTGCTTATCTTTTGCTACTGTTTTGTCTTCTGATTTTGTTAGTATAGGCTAATATTACAGTGATAAAGCTCTTGCCTTGCATGCACAAAGCCCTGAGTTCAATCCCCAGCACCACGGAGACAGACAGACAGACAGAGCGATTGTCCAATTTCAAGTACCCACAAAGTAATACAGTAGTCCCTTACTATTTCACTATTTGACTTTCCAGACTGTTTCACAGATTTTCAAAATATATTAATTTAAATTATTTATTGTGTATATTTTCACTATATTGTGGGATTTTGCAGTACCATATAGTACATCTATGTTGTTAAAATTACATAGGTTTACAAGTTTAGAAAATGGTTAAGAACATGAAAAGTGTTTTTAAAAGGGTGGCCAAGTTTTAAAAGATATGTAAATACTAAAATAAATATAATGTCACTACTTCATTGATTTTCATTTATCGAGGGGGTGTCTGGAATGTAATCTCCGCAACAACTGAGGGACCCCTGTACAGGTCTCAACCTCACTTTAATACCACTGAATGTTAAGGGGGAAAAAAGTGTTCTCAATTAACTACTCAATTTGTGCGAATTTTAAAGTCTACATTGTATTTTAAAACTAAGCTCCCCCATGTCCAAGTAGAAAATTGTGTAGAATACCAAAATATAAATTTCCCATTAAACAGTAAATATAAGGGATATTTACTTAAATGTAAGACAGTAACAGATCAAATTTCCATTCCACCTAAAGCAAAGAACAGATAAATCAAAATTAATAAAAGGGCTGGGGAATAGCTCAGCAGCCTAAGTGCCTTCTTGCCAAATGAAAGGGCCCAAGGTGGATCCCTGATACCACATGCCATGCTGGCCTGGAAACTGAGTATGGGGATGCATGCCTGTAATCCCAGCACTCGGAGGCTAAGACAGGAGAATCACCACAAGTGGGAATTGCACAGTGAGATACTGTATCCAAATAAATAAAGGCACTGTACCAGTTTTAACTGACAAAGAGTAAAACCAAAAGTAGAAATACTCAGAAAGGTTCCAAGTAACTCAACTGCATCCCATAACATCAAAAATAAAACATAGCCAATACACAAGGTCAATTTACAATGTCAGGAACATAATAAAAATTACCAATTATTTAAAGAGGAAAGAAAATATGATCCCCAATGAAAAGATGAAACAATCCTGAAACTAAGAATTAACACATGTATTAAAATAAGCAAAGAAACAAATTATTAAAACTTTAAAAAGTTAAGTAGAGACAGAACAAACACTACTCAAAACAAACTTGATATAAAAACCACAATATATTAGTGGCAACAGGATAAAACAGACAGTGAATTGACAGAAAGTTGGCTGAACTTTATCTCTAGGTCAATGGTTGACCAGAAAAAAACCCAAAAAACTATTAGATGAAAAATACATAAATGGAGCCGGGCGTGGTGGCGCAGGCCTGTAATCCCAGCACTCAGGAGGCTGAGGCAGGAGGATTGTTGTGAGTTCGAGACCCGCCTGAGCTTAACCTGAACTGCATAGTGAGACCCTGTCTCAAAAAGACAAAAAAAAAACAAAACACATAAATGGGATTAACATAATATTCAAACTTACTCAAAAACTTAATGAACTTAAAGGTATAGCAATAGAAAATGAAATACACAAAGCCAAAAGACAATAAACAAAACCATCAACAACTGCATAAATACGCTTTTTTATATTTTTTAACTGAAGAGTTATATCCCTGTACACAAACGAAAGAGCAACACTGGAAATAACTATTTGGATAAATATTGTTTTCCTTTGCTAACTCCAATTGTGTGTGTGTGAGAGAGTGAATGTGTGTGTGTGTATGAGAGAGAGAGAGAGAGAGAGAGAGAGAGAGAGAGAGTGAAAGAGAGAGAGAGGTCTTACTATGCAGTTTATGCTCACCTTTGTAGTCTAGGTTCATACTAGCAAACATTCTCCTGCCTTGCCTCCCAGTGCTGGGACTCATATATATGTCATCACATTTGACCTTTTGCTAGTTCTCTTTGAAAAACATTAAACAGTATAGTGGTTACTCAAAAAATTAAATACCACACTCTATGATTGCTTATGCCCCTTGCCCTAAATTCATGTATTGAAATCTTATAGTCCAATGGGCCTTACAGAGGTAATAAGGTTATGAAAGTACAACCCTCATGAATAGGATTAGTATCCTTAGAGAAGAAACCCCAGATAGCGATCTCCTTGGTAATGTGAGGATATAATAGGAATCCACCATTGTGCAACCTAAAAGTGGGCCCTCACCAGAAACTGGCACTGGATCTCAAGATTTCCACATTCTAGAACTGGAATAAATACTGTTTGAACCATCTAGTTTATGGCAATTTGCTAGAGAAGTACAAACCAACCAAGACACTACATAATCCAGCAATTCTACTTAAAGCTTCTCTCCAAAGAACTGAACCTAATGACTCATAAGAGGTATTTCTGCACCAACATTCACAGGACAATTATTCAGAACTGCCAAAATGTATAAATCCTATTTATCAGTGAAAGAATGGATACACAAAAGACAGCACACATATACATAACATATACATATGTACATATAACAGTATTCTTAAAAAAAATGAATGAAATTCTGACATACTACAAAAATGGATGAAACCTGAAGATATTGCATTACATGAAATAACCCAGTTATATTTGTTTTGTTTGCATAAGCAAGCACTTATTCTACTGAACTATCTCCTTGGCCCCATAACCCAGTTATAAAAGTTTAAGTATTATATGAATGTCTTTACCCAAGTTACCTTAAGTCTTTAGATTTTCAGACAAAAATACAATGGTGGTTGTCAGGGATGGGAACAAGAAGAGAGAAGGTAGGAAAGGTACTATTTTTTTTTCTAAATTTTATTTTATGCTTTTTTATCCAGGATGGAGCTGGCATGCCATGTGGTACTGGGAATCAAACCCAGGTCCTTGTGCAGGCCTAGGCAGGCGCTTAGACCACTGAGCTATCTCTGAAGCCCCAGGATATTATTTCTGAATGGGTACAAACTTTCAGTTTAACACTATTAAAAAATTATGTAGATGAATTCTGGTGATCGTTATACACAATATGCCTGCATCTAATGCCACTATTCAGTAAAAAAATGATTAAAATAGTTTGTTGAGTTACGTATATTTATTACAATTTAAAAATACACTATCTAAAAAGAAATAATAAAAATATAATTTACAGTTCCACAACAACACAAAGGTACAGAAAGAATAAACTATACCACCGTAACACTCATATAAGGGAAATAATACTTTTATAAATTGAAGATACAATATAGTAAATTGTATAATATAAAAAGTTTAGTACAAAAGTAGACCCTATGAAAAGGTACCAAACAAAAACCCCACAAACATTGAGGATGGTGTATCAGAATTAGAACATACAGCTGATGTATTATGAGATAACTTAAAAACATTAAGAGAACATGGACAATGCATCTGATAACTACTACATGATGCACAGAAAACTAAGGTCTAACTGGAATTGACAGGATGTATAGGATATAAAACCTATTTATAGAAATAATAAGAAATGCTCCAAGTAAGGTAAAAAATTAGTGTATACAGGTAAGTGAGGCATATAGAATCCCAGGTAGCTAGGATCAGGAAAAAACACATCTAAGAAACATCATAGTCAAAATTTCAGAAGTTCACCATGAAGACAGACTCTTAAGAGCTAACAAATCACTTATAAAGGTAAATCCATCAGTTTCACCAGACCTCAAAACGAGCCTTAGAGGTCAGGAAAGTTTGAAGTGAAGAATTTTAAGTTCTAACAGAAAATACCTGACCCAGACTCATATCTGGCAAACTATCTCTCAAAATTGATAGAGAAATAAGGTCCTCCCATGACAAAGAGCACTAAAGTAAATTCATGACCACTAAATCAACACTCCAAACACTTCTCAAGGATATCCTAGAGAATAAAGCCAATAATTTTTTAAAAATGATGGAATGAATGTAGCAGGTACATGCTTAATGTGAGCAATTAAGCACAAGGAGGAACAATCAGCAGCACAAAAAATAACATAATGCCAAGACTAAGTCAATACTATTTATTTTGTAATAACTCTCAGTTATTGAATGGTCTCAATTCTCCAATGACACAGAGCAGCAGATTGGATCAGGAAACAAAATCTGACAATACACTGAATACAAGAAACACATTTAATTAAAAAATATATTCATAAACTAAAAATCAAAGAATGGAAAACATTTCAGTAATGAGAGTCTGAAATAAAGGTGTAATAGCCATCGAATGTTTAGACAAAGCAAACTTCAAGCCATACTTATCAGAGGAGACAAAGGTCACTACACACTGGTTAAGGAAACAATTCAACAGAAAACATAACAGACATAAATATATATGCACTAAGCACTGACGCAACTTCATTAAAAAATGCTAATGGATCAGATAAACAACACAATTTTAGCAGGGAAACTCAAACACCACAAATACATTAATGAAATGAAAAAAAGGGAAAAAGAAAATAGGTATCTAAAGTGTTCCCTTAAGAACAGAGTATTCTTCTAGGCATCATATGAAGTATTTTCCAAAATAGACCATATAGTAGCTGAGAAAGAAGGCTTGCATAAATACAAATAGAAATACAGATATAAATACAAAAGAATCTAAATGGTCCCATTGTATTATCAGGTCATAATACAATAAAATTAGAAATCAAGCACTGAAGAAACTGTAAATATTATACAAGCAACTGAAAATTAAACAATACATTCTTGAATATCAAAGGGTCAGAGAAGAACTCAAAGAACAAATTCATTCCTAAAATCAAATAATAGTGGCAGCATATTATACCAGAATCTATGGGACATAATAAAAACAATAGAAGAGGGAAGTTACAGGTATAAATGGACACAGTGAAAAAGCAGAGGAAATCCAAAAACATAAGCTAATGATACACTTCAAGTTCTTAGAAAAGCAAAAATAATACAAACCTAAAGCTAGTACAAGGAAGGAAATTATAAAGATCAGAGCTAAAATTACATAAATTGAAAAAACTTACAAAGAATCAATGATTCTAAGAGGCGATTCTTTGAAAGAATAAACAAAACACAATCCCTGCCAATCCTACACCAAAAGAAAACCCACAAATAACCCACATCAATAAAATTAGAAACTAAAAAGGTGAAATTATACAGAACACAGCTGAAATCAGTAAGATTGTTAGTAACTAATTCTGCAAACTTTAATAAATTGCAGGCTGCAGAAGAAATGGACAGATTCCTAAATACATATGAATTATCAAACTTGAACAAAGAAAACATAAAACCCCAAATAATCCAGTAACAGGCAATGAAATTGAGGTGGTAATTTTAAAAACCTACCAAGCTTTTGCCTGGACCCTATGGATTCACCACGGGATCCTACAAGAATATCAGAAAGGATCTAATGTCAATATTTCTCAAGCTCTTTAATGAATTGAAAGGGAAGGAATATGGTTAAATTCATTTCTGGGTAATAGTGTTACCTTGACTCCAAAATGAGACAAGAATTCTGTTGTTAGAACTACAGGTCATTCTCTATAATAAACATAGATACAAAGTTCGGGGAGATGGCTCAGTAGAATAAGTGCTTGCCTGGCAAGTGCAAGGTCCTGAGTTCAATCCCCAGTACTGCAATAAATAAATAAATAAAATAAAATAAACAGATAAAAAGATTCTCAACATGATACTGACAAACAATGCAATAGATCATCAAAAAATTATACATCATGACCAAGTTGGCTTCATCCCAGAGATGCAAGGATGGTTTAACACTTGCAAATCAATACATTTAGTATAGCCCACGAAATGAACCAAAGTAAAATAAACAAACAAATAAATAAATAAATAAATAAATAATTACAGGGTCAAGGGCTGGCCACAGTTCTGTGGATTAAAGCACATGTGTAATCCCAGTGCTTGGGAGGCTGAAAACAGGAGGATCACTGTGAGTCTGACCTGTGTAGTGAGACCCTGTAACCCTGTACTAAATACATTAAAAAAAAAAAAAAAAAAAAAAAAAAATCGAAGGGTCATCTCAATAGAGATGACAAAAAAGCCTTTGACAAAAATCAAACATGCATTCAAGACAAAACCTTGAGGAAAATAGGTACACAAGGGCTTTATTTCAAACTTATAAAAGCCTTTTATGACAACATATTAAGTGGGAAAACGTGAAACCTCTTCCTCTTCAGACAGCAATATCAGGCAAGCAAGAAAAATGAAAGAGTTGTGAGCAGGAAAAGAAGTCAAACTATCCTTATTTGCAGACTACATAATCTTGCTTAGATGAACAAAAAAATTCCACCAAAAGACTCAACGAATGTGTAAATTCAGCAACATAGTGAGATACAAAATCTACACAGAAACACACACACAAATCAATAGCGTAATAGACCAATAAATCCACCGAAAGAAAAATTAGGAAAAGAATATCATTTATAATGGCATCAAGAAAAACCAAATGTTTAGGAATTAACAAAAAAAGTGACAGACCCTCATTACAAAAACTGTAGTACTCTGAAAAATAGAACAAAGCAGAACCAATATTGTCAAATGGCCATTTTTCACAACTGATACACAGGTTCAATACAATCCCAGTCAAAATAGAAGCAGCATTCCTCAGAGAACTAGACACTGCTCAGAGAAACACAAAATGAAAAAATGTTCAAAATCTCTAGCCATCAGAGAAATGTGACTTAAAACATTATGGCTATCATAAAAAAAAATCAAATAATAACAAATGCTGGTGAAGTTGTGGAGAAAAAAAGGAATCTTCTACATAGTTGGTAAGAATGTGGCAATCAGTATGGAGATTCCTAAAAAAAAAAAAAAAGTACAAGTAGAAATTCCATTCAACCCAGATATTCTCTAGGTACCTTTGCAAAGAGTTAAAGACATTGTATTATACTGATTTATGCATCTCCATGTTTATTGCAGCACAATTCACAATAGCTGAATCTTAAGAGGAAGCCAAAAGTTCACCAATCGAAGAATGGAAAGGGGGGCTGGGGAGATAGCTCAGTACAATAAGTGCTTGCCTGACAAGTGCAAGGGCCTGAGTTCAATACCTGGCTCCACAAAAAAAAAAAGGAAAAAGAACATGTGGTTATTTATACACAATGGAACACTACTCTGCCATAAAGGATACCTCTGAATCATTCACATACATTTGACGCATTCCTGCATCATCTCGATAGATGCAGAAAAGCCTTTGACTTTTAAAAACATGCACTCAGGATAAAACCTTGAGGAAAATATAGAAGGACTTTATCTCAAGCTGATAAAAGCTGTTTAGGACAATATATAATTGTTGCATCTTAAGACCATAGTGTTGAATAAAATAAATCAGCACACAAACTGATTTATTTCTCTTAGAAACCCAAAGTACAAACAAATTAAAAAGTAAAATAAAGACACAAAGCAGGGAGATATGTCTTTTATAAATATAAAGTAGATCAAGAGGAGGGTTAAAAAGTATTAGTATGTATTGTGTATGTGTGCCACCTTGCTATGATACATATCAATATGTACTGCAAATATATACTAATAAAAATTAAAATTTTTAAAAATCACATTCCTTCAGAAATGCCTAATTAAAATAATTTTAAGAGCAGTTTTTGTATTTTAAAAAAAATCTCTTGGCCCTATCTACAATGTAACTATAACATCTGCATTCACAATCTGCAGTTTGAAAAATTTCAATTCTTCTAACTTATAGTTCCAGAAACAGTTTTATCAATTGAGAGTAATTTTGGCCAAAAAAGGCAAATCTATTTTAAGGACGCCGAGTTAACATTCACAACTTACCATGATGCTTAGAGATCATTTTTTAGATTAAACTGTTGCATGTATGTGATTTAAAAAACTTTTAGATCCTCTCATCAATTCTATTAATTTTCACAATTAAGTAGTCAGAGTAGTCAGAGATGTATGAACTTACTCTTCAAAATACACAAGTGGGAAAATAAATGTAGATAAATTAACTTGGGCAACCTACAGTCAGGATGTACATTTAGTAATAATCCCACATCTCCTCATCTATGGACCAATTCCTTTCTGCTATAGTGTACCATATCTCAATTATTGTAAATGTACCTTAATACACAAACACATATACACACACACACACACACACGCACGCGCTTTGTAAAATATATTACTGTTCAAAAATGTATTACTAGGGCCAGCCAAATAACTCAGTAGATTAAAGTGCCTGCAAGCAGGCTCAGGAGCTGGGGATTTGACCTCTGAGTCTGCTGTGCTGGCCCCGCCCCCCAGGCACACTGAGATGGTGATTGAGACTGAGAATGGTGGAGTGAGCTTATAATCCCAGCACTTGAGAGGCTGTAAACAGGAGGATCACGATGAGTCGTAGTGAGACCCTGAACACCCTATAGACCCTTCCCTAAAATACAGTGGAGGAAAAAAGAATTATACATACATACATACATACATATATATGTATGTATGTATGTATGTATATATTACTGTACTGGCAGCCATGAGGACATCACCATGAACTAAGAATGATCATTTGCACCACGTAATTCTTACAAGATCAATGTAGAAGGAAGCTGACAATGCCTATCAACAACCTCATAACATGTTCAAAGGGCTGTGATGCAAGTCTCACTGCTCTGAGGCCCTGATCTGAATATGTTAAGTTCCTGCCATCTTGAACAACTGGTGATACATTCAAGATTGTCCCATGGAGGTACAGGACAGTCACATTGGTTGGTACAAGCCACCTGATAAGACAATCATGCATGTACCACCAGTGGACCAAGCCAGTGAGAATATGTAAAACTTCTCCCAATTTTACTGTTGAAGGGTTTACACACTTCTGAAGTTAGACTAAATCTAAGGTTGAATCTTTATTACTTAAAGCTAAGGCTCACTTTTCCTTGTGAATCAGGCTAATTATACTACAAGGTACTGGTTAACATAAGAATGAGAAAACATATGGAATGTTTGGTATAGAGCCTGGCACACAAATGCTATGCCTCCTACTACTTCTAACAATAAATCTTTAATATTTAGATTACTAGTGTCTACCAGAAAGCAGCAATTTTAATTTCAACATAATATATGCCTTAGAAATAAATCCTAAATTTAGATAGGAAAGTTTAATACATTTCTTTCTTTAGCTGAGTTTCACATACAAATATGCCTTTTATTTACTTGTTTAAAAAGAATTTTTAAAAAGCAGAGCATATTTCCTTCTTGCTCATACACAGAAGACACCTGAAACTGATTCTTAACCTGTAAATCTGTAAAAAGTTTGGGTTGGAATTATCTAATTTTCCCCTATATAACTTTGAGTAAGTTATTTCTAAAGTTACCCACTCATATGACAGTGCAAAGTGTTGACAACTGACTTTACTATTTATGAAGAAACTCAAGGAAAATTTCAAATGAGCTCATTAATAATTGAAAATGAGTTATGAACATAGTATAAAAATCATTGTGGTCAAAGAATCAAATTGCAAAATTTAATGCTTCATTATAATCCTAAGGTTTTTGTGTCAAATAAACAGCACCCCTGAAAATACTAAAGAGAAAAATTATATTCAAACTCCTAAGCATTAATCTATTCATATTAATATTTGGGACACCAATTAAAATACTATGTAGTGCCTGTTTCTGAGGAATTAAGGAAAAGAGACAAAAAGAAAAAAAAGGCTTAGAAAGTATGAGAATGACATGCACAGGGGAATGTACAGATCACATTGTCACATCCATTTTTCATCTCTTTTTCTACTTCCATTTAATGTTCTGCAGAGGAGCACTGAAAAGCAGCATAGCCTTTCAGCTCTGCTCTGAAGTCACGTTGTTTTCAAATGGGCCCTACAAAAAATAAAATAGTACAATAACAAATCACATGCCTCAGTTTCCTTACTTGTAAAGGAAAGCCCATTGCTTAATCAAACATTATCTGTTTACTGCCAGACATTTTTGCTCACAGTGAATAACACCCAAATCTTGGAGAACAAAAAAGACACACTAACCAGACACTCTAAATTACATTTAAATTAATACTTTTCTCTCAGGGAGGTTAAGGAGCCAAGGGATGATAGTAATACACAAAAATCTAAGAAAAATAAGATCCCAAAGTATCTGCTGTCCTACAGATTTATGTATTTTCACTCTTCTTCTTCCACGGATTTTATCCACAGTGTAGACGTAGCCTAGTTCTAGAACTTTTCACCATTATCCAATACATAGTATCTTAGCACGAGTATGGCAGGTCACAAGAACAGGCTAATATCATTAAATTTAAAAGGGCCATGAAATTTTGTCCTCAGAGACTGGTGACCCCAAAGCCTGCCAAATCTTAAGATAGTACAGTAGAGTCCTACCACAAAATTATTCAGAGACTCAGACCTAATCACACCTAGAGGCATTAAGGAAGCCAATTTACTGAGAAAACTTCCTACACCATACTACATAAGGCCAAATAAGGAAGGTACATAAGGAAAAATGTATTACTTATAGAAATTTATATTTGTAAGTTATTAATAAACAAAAAATAATTTTTTTAAATTTTGTGCAGAGTCTCACTACATAGCTCAAACTAGTAGTGATCCTCCTGTTTCAGCCTCCCTAGTGTTTGGATTACAGACATGCACCACCACACCTAGATTTTGTGGCCAGTTCAGCAAGCCTGGGGGTGGGGCCAGTACAGTATGTGATGCCAGCAATCAAACCCAGGCCCTTGCACTTGCCTAAGCAGGCACTTAGCCCACTGAGCTATTTCCCTGGCCCTAATAAACAAGTTTTTAAAAGATTTTTTCAAAAAGAATAAAAATAGGGGCCAGGGACATGGCTCAGTGACATAAGCACCTACCTGGCAAGTACAAGGTCCTGGTCCTGAGTTTCATCACCAGCACCACACCAAAAAAAAAGGAGGACAGGACAGGGATGAGGATGGGGGTGGGAAGAGGGAGAGGAAGAGGGAGAATAAAAAAGTTAAAAATAACAGAATACAGAATTTCACTAAATAAAATTATAGGAATTCCACGATGATTGTTATATTATTGCATATTGTCTTCAGATTAGTTGTTCAGATTATCTGATATACTCATGCAAAACTGGTCAAAAATTAAAGAGAAAAACAAGCATTAACTGCTCCGTCATTATGCCAGCAGATATCAGGAGTACAATTTAGCTAAGCTATATGTATATATCATGCCAATTGTTTCTCCCCTTTGAACAGTTTCTTTTCCTTTCACAGTATCCATTGCACCTTGCAGATTTTTACTCTTTCAGATTCTTAAACTATGGAGACATATGATGTTTACACATGAAGTTCTGATTTATTTCATTTATGATTATGGTCTCCAGTTGCATCCATTTACCTATAAGAAGCCTCAAGTTCATCTTTTTTATAGCTGAGTAATATTCTTATATAAAAATACATCTTTTTAAACCATTCCTTAGGTGATGGGTATTTGTGTTGTTATAAGATTTGTGCTCATATAAACATGAGTGCTTATACAACACTGTGGCATAAAAAACAAATTTTAAAATGTAACAATTATCAATAACGAATTTAAATCCTAAAGAACAGGCGTCTTTATGGATTATGTCAAGATGTCCCTAAGAAGCCTCAGGTGGTCACAGGTAGGGTATTTTCAGAGGAGTGTGTGACACTGATTCATTGTGCAATGCTAGAATTAAAGGGTGGGGGCTTACTAAAACAGTCTCATGACTGGCTTAGTACCACCCTAATCCCAATAGCCTGGATATAATACAAGGAATAGAAAGAAGCTTGTCAGATCCTTCCTTATTTTCTGCTATATTCTGCCTGCCACCAACTTTCTCTACTCTAAATGCTGTGCCACCCTGCCTTGGAGCCAGCTGATTATAGAAACTTCTACAAACTATGAGCTAAATAAACCTTTTGCCCTCTAACTTTGGGTGTTGGGTATTTTGTCTCAGCAGTGAAGAGACAGATAACTAAGACACATGTCAAAACCATTTCATAGAAATGGTACATTTAAAGAACCAAGAGATGGGGGATGAGTGATAAAGAAGAATGGAAGGGAAAGTACAAAGAATTCAGCTGTGTTATATGCACGTAACAACATCCCACAATGAATATAAACATTATGTACCAGAAGTTAATAAAAATTTAAAAAATTTCAACACTTGTATGGCCTTAAGCTATTATACATTTACATGAAGGAAAGACAATTGAAAATGAGTCTATATTAATAGGAAACCACTAAGAAACTTGCCAAAGGATGCCACTTCCATGGCCCACAGGCAACAAACACTGCTTGCCTGTGCCAGTCTGATTACCGACCAACATTACTATGAAGGCCACGAAAGAAGCTGTTACAACTCTGGTTTAAAACTAGCACAGGCCAGAGAAGCAGATTAAGCAGAACTTTACGTCAGTGGCAGACCTCCCAAGTTTTCTTGATGCCACAGAATTCATAAATGGGATCAGTATGTTCTAAAAAAACATGGTACTGCAAAAGGAAAAAAAATGGTTCCACAGTATCAAGCAGTATAATCCTTGAAACCTCATCATCAAAGTGACAGTTTTCAAGTGCCATTTATGATGCCCTAGTCTGGAAACATCCCAGCTAACCCATCTGATCAACAATTTCACAGATGGAAGCACTTGATGGCTAATTGGCAAGTCTATTATTCAAATAAAACAGCTCTCAGTATCTCTTTTTTCATGACTACAAGTCAAGGTACAACAAGACAGGTCATTGAAATTAGCTTAATAAGAAAAGCTTCTTCATATATATAGCTTTTATATATAAAAGCTTCTTTATTATATATATATACACACACATATTTTAGTGAAACAACGTATTTTGGCAATTAGTTTAGCATAGTAATCTTATTTGAAGGGTAAGAAAACTGTAAGCAAAGGAGTCTGAAATATAAGTCTTTCAAAAGTTGTACTATTTGTAACTTTGTATACACAATATATATACACCAGTGATCAAACTCTGGTCCCTACATCTGCCTAAGTAGGTGCTTTAATCTACTGAGTGATCTGGCCAGCCCAAGACAGTGTTAATTTACAAAGGATATATCCACTGACAACCCTAGAGTTTATCCATATGGGGTAAATAGGTTTTCACATCAAAAAAACTTAGGTTTCAACTCTAGCCCTGTCTCTTTCAATTCCACAACTCAGTCCTATAATAATGTTGACACACCTTGTGTGGAGTTGATAAACGCATGTAAAACATTTTAATTCCTCTTTTCATCCTCTTTACATCTTTCCTTCCCCCATTTATACTAAGTCAATGGTGGTGAACCTATTGTAGCATGTGTGCCACAGCAAGCTATTTGTATCATTGCACTGGGTGCATCTAATGGGCTCAATAGGTACATGCAGAGTTATATTAAATAGAATATAAAACTCAGTTCTTAAATTGACCTAATCCCATTTTAAGTGATTAATAGATACATGACTAGCAGCTATTGTATTCGCACAGATGTTTCCATCACTGCTGAAAGATGTACAGGGCAGTGTTTTTATGGAACCTATATAATACTTTTCCTCTCATATTATACACCATTTGGCATGGTGGTGCACACCTGTAGTCCTATCTACTCTGGAGGATAAGGTAGGAGAATTAAACATTTGAGATCAGGCTGGGCAGTGAGATCCTGTCTCAAAATAAAGTACAAAGGCTAAGTATGCACCTCTGTGGTAGAGTACTTGCTTAGTATGCATGTAGCCCTAAGTTCAAGGCTCAGCACTACACAAAATAAATTTATGTATCCTTGAAAAAATTTTAACTTTGAGTTTCTAAAACTTACATCAATGCCTCCACATTGTATATTTTTCTCTTAATGTTTATATGGTTTGCTATGCATATGGTTTTACAGAATCTAGTTTATTCATTCTCCCTGATACCTAACGTAGCTTTATATATTTGGCCACCAACAAATATTTAAATATTTAGATATTTAGTAATTTTTCAATAATTCAAACAACGCCATAATAAGTACTGTATCTTTAAACATGTCTTATATTATACATATGTAAGAATTACATATGTAAAAAATGGAATTGCTAACTCAGAAATCTGCGTATCTTCAACTGTACTAGGCACTGTCAAACTGCTCTCCAAAGTGACTTTAGTCACTTATACTCATAGACAGTATGTTCATAAAATATGTACTTACTGCCTGCTAATGCATTTGCTAAGTAATGTTCTAAGCACTTTCTCTACCTCCACATACTGCATCCCCTTAAGGTCAAAAGCTTACATGAAAATTCTTATTTCTCTGAATTTTCATTAACACATAATATGACAGGTTTTAAGAAAAAAAACAGGGTTTGATCCTGGGTGTGCCATGCCTGTCCCACCCCCAGGGCACGCTAAGGTGGTAAATCATACTGGGTGTGGTGATGCACGCCTGCAATCCTCATGCTCGGGAGGCAGAAAACAGGAGAATCACTACATGTCTGATCTATGTAGTGAGACCCTGTTGAACCTGAACTAAATACATTTAAAAAAAACCCACAGTAGTTATTATAATGAGGGTACCATAATATATAATGTCTCGCACCATCCATTTCCAGAATATTTTTTTTATCTTCACAAACTAAAACTTTATACATACTCAACAATACCTACTGTCCTCTCTCTCCAGTGGCTGACAATCACTACTACTTTGTAGCTCTATGAACCTGCCTATTCTATACTTCACACACACAAAACATGTCTTTTTATGTCTGATTTACTTAACAGATTATTTTGTAACTTTATCTGTTTTATAGTATGTGTCCAGATTCCAATCCTTTGAATAATACTCTTATTTTATACAAACAGCATGTTGTACTTATCTATCCAATTACTGATAGGCATTTGGCTGTTTCTTCCTTGTGGCTATTATGAGTAATGATGCTGACTTTTTTTTTTTTTTTTTTTTTTGCAGAACCAGGGATTGAACTCAGGCCATTGCACTCACCAGGAAAGCGCTTATTCTACTGAGCCATCTCCCTGGCCCTGCTACTGAAAATTTCATATACAAATACCTGTTGGGAGTCTCTGGTTTCAATGCATAATAAAAGCTAATGGAAGAGTTTTAAGAGAATTAATTTGGAATTCTGAAGTCTAATTAACTAAGATCTAGAAGGTGGTCGATGGACTGCGCAACCTGAGTAATTTCTGCACAATGAGAAGAGCAGAATGTAAACTCTTGAGAATAAATGGAGGTAAAGAAGTAGAACATGTGATTTTAAGCTATTATTTCAGAAAACCTAGATATAAACAGACAAAGAAAAAGCTGAATGGACCTATGCCCTAGATATAGGAGAAAAATCCTTGTAGGAAGAAAAAAACAATCAGTGGAGACAAACAAGGTTTTTAGAGGAAAGACCAAATGATACAGAAAGATTAGCCTTGGGGAAATAGATAGGTCACCTCCAGTTCAAAGAAAGTCACAGAGGAAGCCAGAGGATGGGCCTGGTGTGGACTCTGACTCTGGCTGGGGAGATAACTCAGTAGAATAAGTGCAAGGGTTTGAGTTCAACCTCCGGTTCTGACAAAAAAAAAAAAAAAAAAGAATTTATAAGTTGGTGGCAGCAGCTCCAGAGGAAGAAAATGAAAAAGAAAATGGAAAGCTGATCCTTTTTGCAGCTGACAGTATAACTGCCTTTTGATGCTAATGTTTCTGGAAGAACCTTGAATGCCCAGGGACTTTCCAATCCTACTGCTCATAATGTTCAATCCTTGCCTGATCACTTTAGAACTGGGACTGCTAGGTACCTGGATGCACTAGAGCACGTGTACCCAGGAGTATGTGTATCCATCTGATACCACTCCTGAGTAAGGCTCCATTCCGATGTCAAACATCGACAGCGTGAGGACAGACTCTCTTATTGAAACTAACCGAGCAAGGCTGTCCTGTTAATGGGTGAACAAGAACAGCCAAAACAGTCATTATCAAAGAATTCATGTCAAAATATGATCCTGCAAGTCACATGATCAAAAGTCTCAACTTTTCTTCTGCAAACACCCGTCTGATATTTCAGGTACTGGCTTTATGGTACTGCTCATTGAAGTCAATTTTGTGATGCACCATGAAAGGCTCACAGCACAATTTTACTCAAGTTATATGTTCACTAAATCTCATCTGAACTTCCATAGCCATGAAATATCCCTGACATGCTTCCCATTACTTCTGTTATTTGCTGCCACAGACTCTCTCATTGCTTGGATTGGGATGTATAACTCTAAATTGTGGAGAAACACAAAGTGTACTTAAGGTCTCAATACTGTTTAAAACATAAGCCTGTGAACATGGAAAATAAAAAAAAGTCACAGACTAGAACTGTAAGGAGACTTAGATTCTAAGTTCTTTTTTACCTTTTAGCCCAACTGTAACTCCCAGATAAAACAAACAAGGTCACGTGACCTCAAACATTAAAATACCAGTGTCAACTGTGATCATAATACTGACATTCCTTGCCAGGCATGGTGGCGCATACCTGTAATCCCAGCACTCGGGAGGCTGAGGCAGGAGGATTGTTGTGAGTTCGAGACCAGCCTGAGCTACAAAGTGAGCTTAAAGCCAGCCTGAACTGCATAGTGAGACCCTGTCTCAAAAAGACAAAAAAATAAAAATAAATAATAATAATAATAGCATATTTGCTATGCTAATGAGTAACTACAGGACCCTCAGGTGGTTTCTAGGTGGAAGCTGCTCACCACAAAGACCAACATGAGGCTTAAGGTTTGGGACTTCGAGGCAGTTTCATTTCTGGAGGAAAGGAAGCTAAAGACTGGGTGCAATTAAGTCCCAATAAACACTGTGAATACTAAGGCTCCACTAGGGCATCTGGAATTTACTGATGTGCAGAGAAAGAGAAAAACGCATCCTAATTCCACAAGAAGGCATAAGAATTCTGCATTTCCTCCCAGGCCTAGCTCTATGCGTCTCTTCATGGGCTCATTTTCCTGATCTGTACCTGAGATAATAAAATTCTTATCATTAGTACTACACCTGAGGGGGTAGGGGGACTTCCAAAACACAGCTAGTTGGTTTAGTCAAAACTGTGGATGACTGCAGCTCTGTGAACTATACCTGGTATTTAAAGTAAGGGCAATTTTGTAGAGGACTAAGCATTTAACTTCCTGAATTTGTTTTATGTTTGGTTTGTTTTTGAGACAAGGCCTCACTATACAATTTAGGCTGGCCTGTTCCGGCCTGTTCCAGCCTCCGGAGTGCTGAGATTACAGGCATGTGCCAGCACACCCAGCCTAATTTATGGAGTTTGATACCAACTCCTACTTACTATCAATAAAGCAATTGCCTATTCTCAATTGGGAATGAAACAAAGGCCTTTAAGTGAATTAAGTAGTACCTATTAAATGTTATAAAAGCTCTTGGATATTTCACTCATCAAAGTTAGGCTCTTATTATATATAACATTCACTCACAAAACATCCATATTTCTTGTACTTTAATCATTGGGACAAAATTCTTGAAAACGGACCAAAGTCTATTCACCTCTCACAGTTAACCACGAAGAACTTTCAAGAAATTTTATGTGGCCCTTAACTGTTCTAATCCTATTAATCCCAGGTTTTAAAAGGGCCATGTGTACAATCTGGCCCTATTTTGAGAAAACAGTGCATTTTCCATCAAACAATGAAACGGTAACATTTTTCACTGATTTCTAAAACGGCAGACCAGCTTCCTTTTCTACTAGTATGGTTTGTTATACACTTTAGCTAATAAAAAGAGCTTTTATTAATCAAAGATCTTTGATTAATGGAGTTGGGATAGAGCACTGGCTTAGCAAATGTGAAAATCTACATGCAATCCCCAACACTGCAAAAGAAAAGAAAGACTTCTTAATAAATATAACACATTTCAGAAATAATGCACTTACTTTTTTGCAGATTACAGAATACTGAATTTCTTTGTCAAGTTAGTCCTAGAACAAACTATAATCAAATCTTAAGAAAAACATTTTGGATCAACTAATCACCCAGTATTCGATAACAGAGATGCCACAAAGTCAAGAACTCTGCAACTTTGAGAATTTTCTCATCTAACTGAGAAGATAAAATACTTACATGGAATAACTTTTTTTTTTCTTTTGTCTTTTTGAGACAGGGTCTCACTATACAGTTCAGGCTGGCTTTAAGCTCACTTTGTAGCTCAGGCTGGTCTCGAACTCACAACAATCCTCCTGCCTCAGCCTCCCCAGTGCTGGGATTACAGGCATGCGCCACCATGCCCAGCTTACATCGAATAACTTAATCTTCTAAGCAACATATTTTTAAGTTTCAAAGAGTATAGACTGAGTACACAAGGGCCAATTAATGTAATCAGAAATCAATAAGGAAATCATTGAACATTTAGTCTTCCACTTAATATAAAGCTTTACATAGCTTTACAAGATAATTTATCATATCCCATGCCCAAGTAAAGTTTTTTTGTATGTAACTATGCCTATAGTCCTATCCTTGGGGGGCTGAGGGGATAGGAACACATGAGCACAGGAGTTCAAGACCAGCCTCAGAAGCATAACAAGAACTGTGTCTAAAAAAAAAAATAAAAAAGAATCTTAGTCTTTTTTACATATAACTTCAGCTCATATTTGACATTTTTATTTGCCAGAGAATGGATTAAATGGATATTACAAAAAATGAAGAATCATGACGAAGCCATGGAGTGCAAAGAAACATTAAGATTTAAAAATAACTGGTATATTCAAGTACACAACACAGAATCACAAAAAGATTTCATCTTTCTAAGACGAATTATTACTTATAAACCATAACAGCTTTAATCAGTCTTATAAAAACTCCTAAAGTATAGAAAATTTCATTAAGTCTCAAAATCTTGTTTATTATAAATATAGTTTATTGTAAATGAAGGAAGACAAAGACATTGATAGTAAAGGAATGCTAGTAACTAGAAAGGGCTATAAAGGTAAGTTATGAAGTATTTCTAGCTAAGCACAACATACGCTTGTAATCCCAGCACTTGGGTGGCTAGGGCTGAGGACCAGAGTGAATTTAAGGTTAGCTGATGTTATACAGTGAATTCAAACCCAGCCTGGATTATATGAAAGGTTCTGTCTCATAAGATAAAGCAAAATTATAATATTTAGTCATAAAAAATATACTATACAGGAAGGACACTATACAATCACCATTTTTCTTACTATTAAGTGGTAACTAGAAAGATAAGAACTTGTAAGAGACAGAAATTCTTTAGTTGAGGACAGAAGCTATAGGCCATTTGCCAATAGTATGGGACAAAATAAACAAAAAAAAAAAAAAATCAAAAGCTTAATTTTAATAAAGACATAAAAAATACAACAAATTTAAAATAAAATAAGAAATGCTGCTTATCAATACATCCTTGTATCATAATTACTAGTAGAAATTTAGTAGACTTAAGAAAATCTAATAAAAAATTTATGGGTCAGTTTTTTTAACCTAGGAGTATGTCATGTTCACTTTTTCATGTGTCATATTCAAACTTTACACTGTAAACTTAGAAATATAATGTTCTGAGTTTTTTCTCTCAAAAAGGCAAGTTCATAATTTAACATCCCAAAGTTTTAAATCAAGGAAAAAAAAAAAACCTCATTCCAATGAGAAAAGCAAATTAAGATAATAAAAAATGTTTTCCATGTGTTATTTAGTGTTGCAATACAGTAAGTGGCAATACAGTAATATTCTTACCATACGGTTATCTACTGGGTGAGTTTTTTGGAGTGATTGTTTTCTCACTTAATAGAGAAAAACACATAGTTTATGCACAAAGAAAAACTGAGTGTACATACTAACCTGGCCCAATCCAGGCATACCTCCTCCAAGTCTAAGAAGTCTGTCCATATTTCTACAAAACAGAAACAAAGAAAAACGTTCCTAAGTACAAAAGTGTTTACTCAATTGCTATCTATATAATTCACCTTCAGTCACTCAGTATGTCAAAAATATTGGTGGTAATTACAACACAACATCAGACTTCCTGTTAATTAACACCACATATTAATTCAAGAAGCTGTCTTCCATGCTAATTAACAGACCTTATTTTACTGCTTTGGTTTTGGGTTATCCCCAGTTTTAAAGACAAGCAATCTCAGCATACTTTCAAAACTTTGCTATCATTAAGTTAATTATATTTGCTTATTGTTATCTAATATAGTACCTGAATGAGGAAAAAGTGCCTGAAATGTTTATCATATGTATGATTGAATTTCCTTCAATTTGTCCAGAGTGTACAAATAAAAATCCTCACTTTTAAATTAAATTTTAAGATCCTCATTAGTAAGTTCTGTGCTAATTAACTTACAGCTTGTCAGTTATCATCAAAACTACATGTGAAAGACATTGTGAGCAGATTATAGATCTCTGAATTAGCATCAAAGGCTTTTTAAAATGAACTCATTATACTACAAGAAATACTATAGAGTAAATATTAAATGCATTAAGACAGTGTTTTAGAATCTAACTAGATATTTTCTGTTATTTCAGATGTTGCAGATATATATCCTCTTCACCAAGAAAATTCAGGTACTATTCTCAATTACAATTGATAGAAAGACAATTAACTTTGAAATACTAATCTGATTTTTTTTCAATATTTGCTATTATAAGAATGAAATAATCAGAAAAGAAATAGAAAAGATACAACAAGCAAACTTATTCAGCCTCAGATACACAAAAAATAACCAAATTATAAAAATTGTCCTGGATTTGATCCACAGCATTGCCAACAACAAATTAATAATGTTAAATAAAACTAAAGAATAGGCATGTGAATCAGTATTTAAGAAAGGAAAACAAAGCATTTTCTACTTGAAGTTACTATGCCTTAAAATTCCCCTTCAAGTATATGTTTTACAAAAACGTTATTGACTTAAATTATATTTAAATTAACTGCTAGAGGCAACCAAATACCTCAGTGGATTAAAGCACCTGCAAGCAGGCCCAGGGCCCAGGGTTCTATCCCTCAGCCTGCCAAACTAGCCCCTCACTGAGATGGCGATTGAGACTGGGCTTGTTGGCACGTGCCTGCAATCCCAGCTCTTGGGAGGTTGTAAACAGACAGATCACTAAAAGTCCAATCTAGCAGTAAGGAGTAGTAGTCCTCAATACCCTGTAGACCCTTCCCTAAAATACACACACAAAAAAATAATAATAAAATAAAATAACTGCTAATCAAACAGTGATTTGTCCATTTAGTCAGAACTGCTATACAAATTAAAGCTCAGTAACGTACTTATGTTCCTTTCATTTCCACCCAATCATTCTTGTTACATCTTGCTAATATTTAGCTATAAAAATACCACAAACATTATTCAAATACATGCAGAGATGCAAAGATAATACAGCTGCTAATTCTTCACAAAGTGAAAACATTCAGTAACTATTACATAGACAAAGAGTACCATCCATCCCTCAGCTTCTCAAGCTCCTATCCAGTTTCCACTACTCTGTAAATGTGAGATTCCAACTTCTAACAACATGGAGTAGGTTTGTTGTTTAGTTTTTGAGATAGGGTTTTGCTATGCGGTTCAGGTTAGCTTTGAATTTCCCTTGTAGGTACACTGGTCTCAAACTTGTAGCAATCCTCCTGCCTCAGCCTCCCAAGTGCTAGGATTACAGGGGGGTATCACCTTGCATGGCCAGAATCAAGTATTTCTTGTGCCTGGCTTATTTCACACAACTTTTGTGAGATTCCTAAGAGATAAACTCATTTTTAAAAAGGAAAAGTCATGAAAATTTGACAGTCCAAACAAAATTTCCATTTTACAAACTTAATTCATCCTTCTAATAACATTTAAAACAAAATCTCTTCCACATTCTTATTAAAATTCCTCAATTCAAATATGGCATTCAATATGTAGCACCTTTTAAAGGCTACAGACTGAAAAAATCATGTGTATTTTTAAATATTGAAGACTTTTTCTCAAGAATAGATTACTGAAAAAGAAAAAAAGTTTCTTCTGGAACACAGGCATAAAGAACCAACAGAAAAAAAAAAAAAAAATCAATATAGAATATAAATGTATTCCAGGCCAAAGCTGATTCTCAGCTGTGCTGAGTTGATCTACTCCCTCTGTGTTGTTTCTGGTGTCTTTACACAGACTCTAGATGCTCTGAATATACATGAGCAATGTGGGGAGCAGAGGAAAAAAATCTGGCAGGTTTAATTGTGTTTTTAGCAAAACGAGATGTCTCACCAAACAGGAAAAAATATTTAACAAATTAAAACATTTATGATAAGATGACCACATTTAACAAAAATACTAAGATTTGCAAATGAAATATAGTGGTACTCTAAATACTTATTAAAATCTAACTCTACCTAATCTGAAGTCTGTTAAAAATAATACATTTTCCATAGTACTTATCATACTTTACAGTAAAATACAGTCTTGAACCTCACCTGTTTAGCAACTGTAATTCTTAAGGTGTTACGCTTCAACTTGTCAAGTTTAACAAATTTCTTCTTATCTCAAACTTGCTGATTCTGGCAGGTATAAATTTTCCAAATATTTTTTGTCTCCTAAAAAAAAGAATAAATGAGATACAATTATTTCAAGAATTAAAGAGGACTTTTTAACACCAAAATGTTAGGAACAAAGTACCTAAAAATGAAATAGAAATCAACACTGATGGGGGTGCTGCACCATAGGCATGCTAGGTAAGCACCCTTACCACTCATCTCAACCATAAAATTGATTTTGAGAGTAGCGAATGACTCACCATCTCAGGCAGGCACAGTGCATTGTGATTAACACTATTCCCAAATTCTGTCTGTACATTTCATTTTCAAGCACTAACTTTGAAAATTGACATTTTATGACTTTTAGTTTTTGTAGAAGTCTCAAAAAACAAAATTTACTTTTTATAGAGAAAGAACAGAACTCATACTATTATGCAATTAATAATGCTATTTATACATTATTACAAATATGTGACATATTATGGGATCTTAGCAATGTTATTTTTCCTGTAGCTTGAAATTGTGCTATTTGTCATCCTTGGAATTAGTTCATTATTTGCTAATTTTTCACAACTATTCCCCCTCCAAAAGTAACAAGAAAATAGAAGAATGCTAAGGACTGTATTAAACAATGCAACTGTGAAACAATCTATAGCAATTATATCATTCTTCGGTTTTTACTATGTTGCCCAGAGTACTGACTGATCTTTCAAAACAGACATAAAAAAAAAAATCAAGAGACATCATTGTACTCTATAAGCTTTCAATAGACCCACTTGAGAATTCAGAATTTTTCATTTTTTATTCATAAGGTGAAAAAAAGGAGAAAAGCTAACTGAGAAAAAAGTTTTAAAATTAGGGAGGTGAATGTAAAGAAACAGGTAATACACTAGTCTCTAATAATGACAGTAAAATTGATGGTACACCCCAGTTTAACTTTGGTGCCATTGACATTAAGAAGTAGTAAGTTTTTGTTGAGGGAAGAGAACTCTCATGTGCATTATTAGATGTTTAGTAGCACCCTGAAAAAAAAAAACACCAAACACCTTGGCCTCTACATACTTGCCAATAATAGACTAATCAGTCATGACAATAAAATGAAGTCTCCAAATACTTCCAAAAGTTCCCTGAAGAGCAAAATCACTTTCAATTGCACAAAAACAAAACCTCCAACTATAGTGTTGATTTAACAATACCCTGTATTAATTCCCTAAACTGAAGAATCAATGAATGCTGAAAACCATTTGGTAGTTCTTCAAAAATTTAAACACAGAATAACTGCATAAACCACCAATTCTACTCCTGTGAATATAGCCCAAAGAATCTTTTTTTGTAATTTTTTTTAATCTTCCATTTATTTATTTATTTATTTGGTACAGGGTCTCACTACACAGCTCAGACTTGTAGTGATCCTCTTGTCTCAGAGATGGGATTACAGGCATGAACCACTATGCCCAGTTCCAGTGGCACAGCATGAGGCACTGGGGATAGAACCTGGGTCCTTGCACTTAACTACACAGCTATCTCTCCAGACTCCCCAAATAAGAGTACCGGGGGTTGAACTCAGGACCCTACATTTGCCAAGCAAGTCCTTACTTAGTCTCTACTGAGCTATCTCCCTGGCCCTCCCCAAGAATTTCAAACAGCTCATTAAAATAGTACATGTATATAACATGTCTATAACATCACTACTCACAACAGCCAAAAGGTAGATATCAAAATGCGCATTAAAGGATTAGGTGGAAAATTTTAACAGATCATGTGTATATTTCTATGATAGAATAAAAAATATGGTCCATGTTTAGTTTAAACTTTCAAAAATTTAAGATCCACTGACGTAAAACTCCTAAAAATACTCCCCTTCTCATAGAATACTTTTTTTTTTTTTTTTAGAAAAGGTCTTGCTGCATAGTTTAGACTGGGCTTGAACTCACTATGTCACCCAGTCTGGCCTTGAGCTCCCAGCACTCCTCCTGCTCCATTCTACAGAAGTGCTGGTATTACAAACACGCAACACCACATCCAGCTGTTAGAACACTCTTATCCCATCATTCTTGCTACCTTCTCACCCAGTTTTGGTAGCCCTCTTCTATGAGTGTCATTAGTTGCATTCTGGCCACTATCCTGATGCTTTGAATTCATTCAAAACATTTGCCTTTGTGCTCACATCAATTCTGGGGAAGGCCTGAAGTAGCACAGGGGGAAATACAGTGAATAAAACCTTAGAAGCTTGCCCTTCTGTGGTATGGGACTCAGCAGCTGCATTCACCAAATTTTTTTATCACACCTTTTAAAGAAAAGCTTCTAGAACTTCTTTAGAAAGTGATAAGAAGGGGCCAGGGAGATAGCTCAGCAGTGTAAGCATCTATGTGGCAAGTACACAGTCTCCAAGTTTGATCCCCATGCCCCCTCCAAAAAAAAGTGGCAAGAAAATGGATGTTTTCAAGGTGAGAGTATTGTGATACACAATGAGGTCAATGTGTATTTCACTGTAATAAATAGTTTTAATTTAAACACTTACTACATTGTTGATCATTCCATGTATGTGCAGGTAAAAAAGGAATTGACGAGACATTATTCAACTACATAAAACAATTAGTACTGATATATGTTACATAGCAGTTGAACCTCAAAATATTGTTATGTCAAAGAAACAAGGCATAAAAGGTCACATATTTGGTGATTTCCATCTATATAAAACATGCAATAAATCCATAGAGTCAAAAATCCAGACTGGTGATTACCAGGGAATGGAAGAAAGGAAGAAACTGGAAAAACTATTTATTGCATAAGGGTTTTTTATCCTAGAATGATGGCAACATTCTGGAACGAGACTCAGGTAATAACGAGACTTGAGTGTTACTACTCAGGTAATAACACTTTGAATGGACTAAGTGATACTAACTTTCAGAATGATTGTATATGAATTTCTCAATAAATAAAAAAGCATCTTAAAAACAGTGAATATTTCTAACACAAAAAATGAAGTGATTGCTTACCGACTGGAAGTTGGGAACTTAGTTCTCTTTCCCATCTTGCAAGACAATGTGTGAAAAACACTGAGAAGCCAGATACTAAGGAGAAGAAACCTGAAGCCAAGAAGGCTGCTGCCAGTGGCACTGGCAAAAAGGGTAAGGTGAAGGCAAAAGCATCCAAGAAAGGGCAGTCCCACTGTGGCCAAAATCCTGTCCTGGTTAGAAGAATTGATAGATACTCCTGATCTGCTATGTATTCCAGAAAGGCTTTGTACAAGAGAAAGTACACAGCTGCTAAATCAAAGGCTGAGAAAAAAAAGTAGGAGAAAGTTCTTGCTATGACCACAAAAACCAGTCAGTGGGGACAAGAATGGAGGTACCTGGGCATTAAGCTTTGAAAAATGCTTAGATACTACCCTAATGAAGATGTGCCCCAAAAGCTCGAGCCACAGCTCTTCAGTCAGCATGTGAGGAAACTTCAAGCGAGCATCATCCCTGGCACCCATCTTGATTATCTTCACCAGGTTTCACAAAGGCAAGAGTGGTCTTCCTGAAGCAGTTGGCCAATGTCTTGCTACTTGTGACTGGACCTCTTAGGCTTAATCATGTTCCTCTATGAAGAACACAACAGAAAGTTATCATTGCCATCTCTACAAAAATTGGTATCAGCAAAGCGAAAATCCCCAAACACCTCACTGATGCTTATTTCAAGAAGAAACCCAGACACCAAGAGAGTGAGATCTTCAACACCAAGAAACACCGGATTTCAAAGCAGTACCAGGTGGACCAGAAGGCAGTAGACTCACAGATTTTACCAAAAGTCAAAGCTGTTCATCAGCTCTGGGGCTGAGATCCTTTCTTGCTCTGACAAATGGAATTTATCCTCATAAATTATGTTCTAAATTTCTTACTAAGATCCAAATTAAATAACAGATACATTTTTTAAAAAAATAAATCTTATTTATTCATTTAATAAGGCCTTCCTCATATAGTATTCTGCAATAGGTATCCTTTTTCTAGACATATATGTGCTGTTCTTTACTCTTTTACAATGCTGATACAATTCATATGTAGACAATGCTGGAGTGTACACAAAGATAAATTGAAAGAAATAGATAATATAAAAATGAAAAAAGCCACTGAACTAATTCTAACTGGTACTCATAAACCGAAAAAAACAAAACAACTATGGAGCAAAAATCATAACTATCCTCTATTCAACAAAGTCATTTGCTATCAAGTGTCCTAAAAAGTATTGGAATTGGAAAAAAAAAAGTACTGGAATTGGGAAGATGAAGTAAGCTCTAGAAATGTATGATGTTTTTGGTGATGACAGCAACAGTACTTAGTGTTCCCAAACTGCAGGCCAAAAATGGTTATAATGGCAAACTTTATGTGGTGTAAATTTTAAACTCTCCCCACCCTATACACGAAGTACAGCAAGTATAAGAGAAGAACCAGAAGAAATAGACTGAGGTCTATTACATGTATAGTCCCATTTTTTTTTCTCTTTATGGTGCTAGGGACTGAACCTAGGGCTTTACACATGTGTTGTGTTATATCACTGAGTTATGCACCCCCAGCCCCTAGAGATGTATTTCTTTACAAGATAGTTATGTTCCAGATTTATACATGGATAACTGATGAAGTGATTAATCACACTCAAAGGATGCTGTCCATTTCAGGTTTTCCTTCAAAACCAGGAAATGAAATAAACATTTGTGTTTGTTTTGTGTAATCTTTAATCACTATTCCTACTGTAATTGCTTTTCACTATCCTTTATTTTTATTTCTAAATTACTTGTAAAATGACCCACAGGTGAATATAAAAGTATATACTGGAACCAGATGATAAATGATGACTACCTTTCCTGGTCTAACACGGTTAAGTGTTATGACTCTGAAGTTAAGACTGCCTAGTGACCCAGGCATGGTGGTAGACTCTGAGAGACTAAGGGAAGAATACTAAGAAAGTTTGAGTCTAGCCAGGGCAACTTAGTGAGACCTTATCTCTAGAAACTAAAAAGGGGTTAGGGATACAGTTCAGTACAAAGGTCCTTGGTTTGATTCCCCAGTACTGCCAAAAAGACAAGATATGCTGGTGGGCATGTCACACATCCATAATATCAGTGCTCTAGAGGCTGAGACGGAAGGATGGAGTTCAGTCTATGTTGGGCTACTCAGCCAATGTGAGAACAACCTGACCGATATGGTGAGACTTCGTCTCAAAAAAAAAAAAAAAAAAAAGCAAAACAAAATACTGGTTCTAACATTTATTAGCCATAAAGAAAATGTCAAAGGTTCATTCAAGTACATTCCTTACCCTGTTTCCTCACTTGCAAAATGGGGATGAGAATACCATCTAGCTCACAGAACTGTTTATAAAATTACAGACCCCAGATGTAGAAAAACATGTAACATAATCTCTGGCATAAGTAAACAATGAAAGCTAGCTGCAGTCTTCAGTATCATTATCTTGTAAGCATAGATATGAATACAAACCATTCTTCCTCATAGTTTGACATTTAGTGAGATTCACAAAGTTAAAGTGTTACACCACAATATAAAAGAAAATACTTTCAACTTATTCAAATAAAAATCCCTTTAAAAGGTCTATGGACTAAAATTATTTTTATACCTATCAAAAAGCTGAGCAGTCAAAAGCTATCATCAATATGTTAATTTTACTTAAAACATTAAAAATCAGTATGAATAATTGTGTATACCGAATGTTCTGTTGAAAAATAGTATCAAAAAGTATCAATACTTTCAAAGGTTGATGACTCACTTTTTCTTAATCTCCCAAATTAGTATCTGATTAAAACCTAATACTGTCAGATCATGTCCAAGTTTACTTAAATCAATTCTCAAATATTTACACAATATATAGAATTATGTGTAATTAAAAAATAAACCCTTCAATTCTATTCTTTTTTCCTTCAATTCCATATGTGGAATTTTTTTTACCTCTTCAAACTTTTACCTATGATACCAGTGTCCTTACAGTTTATGAAATTCAAGGGCCAGCCAAAGAGCTCAGCAGATTAAAGTACCTGCAAGCATGCACAGGGGGCAGGGGTTCAATCTCTGGCAGCCTGCCCCCAAAGCAATTGGGACTGGGCGTGGTGGTGTGCGCCTGTAATCCCAGCACTTGGGAGGCTGTAAACAGGTAGATCACTATGGGTCCAGTCTAGTAGTGAGACTCTGAACACCCTATAGACCCTTCCCTAAAATACAAAAAAAAACCCCAAAAAACAAAATCATAATGATCTTAGTTAGCTGTTCGTGCCTATCATTGTATTTCCTAGTTCACTATTTACTTTTTACTCTCCAATCCATCTTGTAGTACTTCTCACACAAATATTAAATCTTTTTTAAACTACTCATATTGTGATCTCACTGTATTTCTAATTCCTCTTTTCTGACTTGTAGAAAGTAATTAAAAACATTTTCCAATCTCTTAAAGACCTTTTGCAGTGTAAAAACTAGTTAATATTAACCTTAATGAACATTCTGAAAGCAAAAATTCTCCCCACTTTACAAAAGGATCAAATTATAAATATCACAGTGTCTAATTACACTATGATTCAAGTAAACCACTTACTAAGCACTACCTTATATACCCAAGAAATTTAGTGGCTTGTTTTGAAAGTATGTATAAACTGGGAATAGGTTTGTTAGCTAAGAGAAACCCATAAAAAATATGTAAAGTGAAAAGACAGCAGTGTAAAAAAAACAAGCAGCACAGTGGGAAATATTCTAGAAGCAGTCATTCCACACTTAAGTAGGACTTACCACCTACTCATATACTGCTAACAAGTTACTTGTTTCTAGATTCTAGATCCAATCCATGAAATACTAACTTTCAAGTTAGAATAAATTTAAGGTATTTTACATAGTGCCTGGAATACCCTAGGCACTCAATAAATGTAGTTACTGTTATTACTGTTAACTGTTATTAGCACTGGAAGAGATTTTTCAATCCAATTCTCTCATTTAATAGATGAGGATACTAATATAACAAAGCACAATATGACATGTTAAATGAGTGCAACAAAGTTTTATAACAAGTTGATAAGCAAGATATATTAGTAGTCCAGTAAAAAAGCTTTCACGGATGGAAAACTCTACCATAGAAAAGCACTATTTGCTTCTTTTTGCTGATTTTCAAACAAGTGGTTCTAAATCCAGATACACCTGTGTCAGAGGTCACGAATCCCGAATGGAAATGCCACTATATTATCTTATACTCTCTCTAAATGCACAACAAACCATGCAATTCGTTTAAAGCATATAATCTAAAATTTAAATAAACCACTTGGTAGCCTTTCACGGCAATGAGGTCACCATTATGATAATCACCTCCACTAAAATTGTGTTATTACTACGGATAATAGAGTTTGTCTTACAATCATATAAGCCGTGGTACTACAAACATACTTCTGTGAGTTCAATAACTCACATAGTAAATCTGTTTCTATCCTCATTTCTAAAGCCTCTTGTCTCTCGGCCTTTTCCACAACGTCTGTACTAACGTTTGGTAATCGTTTTAATTACGAGAATTTCTCATTCAGCTACTACTTTGAAACGTTCACATCATTCCTTTAACAGAAACTGGGCTAATTTCCCAGGAAAATTAAGTTCTAAGCAGTAACACACTAATTCCTACTGTACTTAAAAAAGGAAATATAATCAACTCGCCAACAATTACCCAATTAGGACAACATTCAAAATAAGAGTCAGGATAACTAGACTCTGCTTTGAAACTATTACAACCCCGAGGATGTTTTTTATCTTTCAAAGAGAGGTGAAAACCTAACACTTAGGGAGGAAAAGTCCCTCATCTAACACCAGTGATACAGCAAATATGTACCCTAAGGAAAAGTTAATTTTATTCTCTCTTCCATGTTTGTCCCGAGAGCTTTCAGGTTTGCAGAAGCAACAATCTTGATGGAGCACTGACAGGCCACAAAAAAGCCTTCTCCCTGGATAGGGAGAAGAGACTGCCAAGATACGAAATCGAGTAAGCACAAACGGATGGAGGAAGGAGACCAAACCTAAACTGACCCCGCCCAAGACGCTAGGGAACCAGCGAAGCGTACGAAGGGGCCCAGGCTCCTCCATCCATCAGGGCCCAGACCTCCAGCGGCACCTCCGCCGGCCGGCGTGACTCAGGCAAGCACGGGGCTGGCTGCGGCCTACGGCGGCTACCAGCAGGGACTTCCCGGGCCTGCCTCTGGACCTCACCTGAAGACGGGAGGGGAGAGTAGTGTGGACCCCCTGACTTGCCTCTGCGGTGACTTGGTGGAAGCGACGACAGCGGCTCCGACTCGGCCCAGCTACGACTTGGCGAAGCGGCGATGAATCAGCCCGATTCCATTCAAAAAGAGTGGCCTGGGCCTCCGCCGCGAAGCACTTCCGGGTTCACAGCGCTCCTTCGGCTTCCGTTGCCCGGATGGCCAATCGGCTCTGACGTAGAGCGGTCGTCCCTGAAGAAGCGCACAGGGCGGGCGGAGGAGAGGGCGGAAGTTGGGATCCTGGGCACCTCCTTCCTACCTGTGTCCAGCTTTTTCTCCCACGAACTCCGAACTTCTCCGGCTTAGAAGAGGACTGGCTCTTAGGTGGCTCTGGTAGTATTGTAGAACCCACAATGCCTTTATTTTGCTTTTTATCCACCTTCCTCGAAAATTGGAAGTTTCACTTGAACTAGATATAACTTGGTGAGAGCTTGGAGCGGGTAGAAAAAGGGGCCGTGTTATTGGGGAAAGACTTCCTTAGGCTACTTTATCTGCTTTGTCTATTGCTTTGCAAGGATTGGATTTAAAGGATTGGCTAATGTTTTCCCCAGATGTTTAAACCAACTTTTACCTTGGTTTAATTCACTCATGTTTCGCCAAATAACCCTATTTTACCCATTATCTGCTCTCTGTTAGCGTTTCAGTCAATAACACCACAAGACATGATTGTGGACAAGTTTATGTTACACTGTAGGTCTAGGATACCACTGTGTTTTACCAATTAAATGTTATCAAATGTGTTCCAAATAAACATTTGAGCATAACGCATTTTTTTGGTCATAAACATGGGTGTGTCAAACCACGTTTGTTCTGTAGAATATTCATAAACTTTATTTTTATATTAATGTGTAACAGCTATTACGTTGTACAACGAATATTTAGGAAACCAACAAAAAAAAAAAAATCAAGGGTGTATTGAGTGCTTATAGGCATCAACATTGTCACATCTGCTGTTTCCTTATAAAACCTAAAAGATAACATCGGAAATAAAAGCCTATGTAAACTACAGAGCAAATACCAATATACAACAAAAATAATCTTTGTTTGAATTGTCACGACCAAGGCAGTTTTAACATAAAAATTGCATGTTCCATACACGTGTCACTGATAGCATGTATATTTTGTTTCCCTGACCTTTCTTGTAGGGCACAACATCTGTCTTGGGATGCTGCACTTGCCTGTTCATCTCTCGGGTTACCAGAGAGGTCCACATTTTGTGTGTGTGTAGTTCGATGGGCAGAAATCTGTTGTTTTACTTTGCTGTAAATGTTCTCTTATGAGTTCCAATACCAGCCCTCTAAGAAAATTTGTACATGGTATTTTCACTTGTTATTTTCTTTGTAAACTATTAAACTATGCCACGCATATTTAGGATCAAGTAAAACAGCACAATTGGCCAATGTTTTGTGTTACAAGTGACATCATAGTTACCACATAACTCCGCAACAACATCTACTCCCCTTTTGATCTTACAGAAAGGTTCTATCTCAGGCTCCGCATTTGTGAAGACTTCCCTATTAATATTTCCATTATGGTGCAATCTTGACAGCAGCATTACCAGTTTGTTTTTCTTTGCCATGTAGTAGGCCAATTATAAATCTTTCTGAAATCTTAAGATTGTGCTGTACAACCGTTTGGCAATTGGAACTCTTCATTCAGAATTTCTGCTTTGTTCCTGTATGCAGTTCCTGCGTTGGTCAACTTGCACTCTGTTAACAAATGTAGCATCAATTGGAACTGGTAAACCAGTTGTTGAATGTCACATTCTGGTAAGTTCAGGATATGGGAACAAGAAGCCTCTTCAAAACATTATTTGGATCTAAATTTTAAGACATGGCTTTCTTAGTGATTTTTTTTGTGTGTTATTTGTTTTAAGTTGATTTAATTCCTAACACCAATCATAATTTTAGGATTTTTTTTCCCAGTTATCATCAAAGTCAACTCATGAGAGAAATCAATTCCTATCACTTAATGATAGGATTTTTTTTTTAGGTATTTTATCAGGATGTGACATTTACTTTCATGTGCTTTAGGAATATCTTCAATTCTAGTTTTACATTTTCTCACACAGAAGTTATGAACTAAAATATCTCCATCTTGAAATGGATATAGTTGTTCTTTAGGTGCCCAAGGAACATATCCAATTTCTTGAGAAATATTTTGAGAAACACTGAATACACTTTAATTTTTTGAAAAACTTTAAAAATAAAGGAATTTTTTTTAAAAATATAAATTCTTTTATTTTTTAAAGAGAATAAAAATAGTAAAAACAACACCACAAATGACATAAAATGTCACTGAACAAAGTAAGAATTCAGCAATGAAAAAGAAAGGAAAAGAATTCAACAATGGTTGTTATATTGCATATTGTTACCTTCAGATTAGTTGCTAAGATTACCAGATATAAGCATGCCAAATTGGTCAAAAATTTAAAAAGAGAGAAAAATTCGAGCATTAACTGCTCTTTTCAATAGACCAGCAGAAACGAATAGAAAGGAATAGCTTATCCACCCCCTCCCTGTCCAGCGAACTCCTCCATTGCTATTAATGAAGTACTTTTAATTCTTCTCAAATTTTATTTAAAGCACTTCAGAAAAATCATTCTCTTTAACATTTTTACATTCACTGATAATTTCTTCTGGGTTACTTAATGACTATCAATTACACTGCATAGGCAATTTATTCAGTTGGGTCAGATAGAATATATAGAGATACCTAGGCATAATATTCTATGTTAAATGTCACAGCTATTTGGTAAGGAAATTCTGTTGTTTTCACTTAGAGAAAATTTTGAAAGTTAAATTAGTTTTTTCCTTTGCTTTTTGGTATTATGCTAATTAAAGCTGAGAAATATTAGTGCTTATATTGTATGATCAATTTTGCATGCCTGTCTACCATGTTAATCTGAGCAACTACATTGAATTTAGTAGTATCAATATGATAACCATTGTTAGTTTCTTATCTTGTTTTGAAATTCTGTCTCTTTGTTGGTTTTTTGTCTCTGTAAAATAAAAAAAATTAATTCTATCTGATGTAAAGAAAATAAAAATAGTGATTGAGAAAAAAAAATTATTGGGTTTGTTACTATACAAATAAGGGCTTGATGGTTGAGTTCCAGGATACATACCTAACTGAAAGTATCACATCTCTTCACATCTATGAGGGTATACGTTTATATACCCTATTTTGACCCATCGATTTTTTATAATGTACAGTAATTCATACATTATGGTGATTCCATACATTTCTGCAATTACCATAAGAAATCTCTGCTAAGTACAGCATACCTATGAATGCTTTTGGTTCAGGTAGTGAATTGCCATAATAAATACATTTTTTAATATGGCCATTGGTGCAGCCTGTAACAATTTCCAACACTGATTGCCAATTTTTGCATTTTGTTCGGTACTTTTCATTCCAGTCAAGACTATATTTTTGGATGTAGTTGTAGCGTTAGATTGCAGGATCATTTTGCAACACTTTGCCTGGTCAAATATATACTTACTTTGCTGTTTTCTTTGTCATCTGTATCAAAGACTCATTGCCTGTTCTTTGAGTTTGTTTTTGTTTTTGTATTTGGTTGTTACAAGATCTCACTTCGAGGCTTGAACTTGTGATCCTCCTGCTTTCAGCCTCCCTAGTGCTGGGATTATAGTCCTGCGCCACCATGCCCCCATTCTCTGGCCCATGTAGCCCACCCTGGGGGCAGGGCTGGCATGGCATGTGGTGCTGGAGAGCAAATGGTGTCCCTGCACTTGCTTAAACTTGCTTAAATAGGCACTTTTGCTGAGGGCTCACTAGCCCCTCCCTTTGTTTTTATCAGTCAGTTCTGCCTGCATTTCACTGTCACCGGAACTTTGGCTCACATGGTCAACATCAAAATCATCCTTATCCTCATCATACAACTATACTACTCTTCTGTTATGAAAACATGTTTTACCATAATGTATCATTCTTATCATCCATGCATGAGTAATCTGATGACTCAACTTTTTACTTTCTCCCAAACTTACAAATCCAGTTTTTCATGTGCTGTTGTACTCAATTGGTCTACTTCTACCAGAAAAATCAAAAGAAAACTTAAATGAATCCTAGAATGGTGTGGGTTTGTATTATATCTCTGATGCTCAGATAAACATACACCAAACCCATTAGATGGAACACAATGTTGGTGAAAATCCTAGTATAACACTTTTGCACATGTACATACACCTTGCCTTTCATGGTAAAAGTAATAAAACACAAAGATTTCTTCTTGTGGCTTGGGGAGATAGTTCCATAAGTGCGAAGACCCAAGTTAGTTTCCTGGTACCACATGCCTTGCCAGCCCAGAAACTGGGTGTAGTGGCACACCTCTGTAATCCCAGCACTGGGGAGGCTGAGACAGGAGGATCACTACAAGTCCAAGCTGTATGTTATGTTGGTGCTGTGCTCCATAGGTTAATTCAGTCACGGTGGGTGTGTGGCACGTACCTGTAATCCCAGAAGTCTTAAGTGGGAGGTCAGATGTCTGAGGCTACCCTGTTTTAAATAAATAAATTTCTCAAGAAAGATGGGTGGGGGAGGAAGATGAGGAAATTATGGATGAAAGATGAGGAACAGTTATGACATGTAGGTCCAAAGCATGATTTGAGTTATACAATTACATATGTTTTCTTTCTAAAAATACATAGATTATTTTACTCATAGCTAAGATTAATTATCCAGTATTTGGATCCATGTCTATGTTTCCTTTTCAAACCTATACCTCCTTTGTTTACTATTTTATCCATCCTCAAACTAATAGACCTAATCACAAATCTAAGAGTAGATATCCACTTATTACATTTTTCCTTTGGTTTACTTTAGAAACCATCAAGCATCCAAACTTCAAAATAGTTTTTTTCAATTCATCACTCCTGTTTCTCCAGTCTGTCCATTTCAGCCTTCAGTCTTTAACTCATACCTTCATCAGTTTTTCTTTCTTACAACCGTACATGCATTTACTTTTTCTCCTGCCTGTTGTTCGATACCCTTCATTCTCCATATCATTGGTGAAAGTTTTTCACACTATACAAATATAGGCATGTCTCATCTTAAAATTCCACCATATATATATTTGTATATGTACATTATATATTGTATATGTACAGTATATTTGCATATGTACACTATATGTACACACACACTTGGGCTTGTACATAATAGTTCAGCCTTAATAGTAAAAGCTTCAAACTGGAAACAATCCAAATGTTTATCAGCTAGTACATGGATAGAGTGATGTGTCTATTAAACAATACTATCTTGCAATAAAAAGGAAACTACTGATAAATAATATCTATGAAATTTGAAAACATAATTCATAGGAAATGAATTAGATGCAAAAAAGTACATACTGTAAAATGCCACTTTAATAAAACTCTAAACAAATTGTTATAGTGACAAAGTAAATCAATTGTTTTCTTGGTGGCTAATAGTGGAATTAAGTAGGAGAATTAATTGCAGAGTTGCATGAAAGAAGTTTTGTTATAAATATTCTACCTCTTATGTAGTGGCTTGTCAAAATTCATCCAACGATACACTAAAATGGGTCCATTTCTGTGTATGATTTGTACTTGTAAAAAGCTAATTAAAAAGAAAAAAATCCTCAAACATTTAGTTTCCTCCTCTCCTTCAGCCATACTAAAATATTTGCAGTTAAGTCATATGTCTAATGCTTTAAAATCTTCAAACTTATTGTTTCTGCTGTCCCTGTCCCTTCTCTCATCTTCTATCTCCACATTGCACCCCATATTTTGGAGAATGGGTGTGTGTCAAACAATATCCATTTGTGGATTCCTAGCCTAAGATTATACTGTTTAATCCTTGAGAAAGGATTGTCTATCACAGAAGATACTAAAAATAATGTTAAATACTGGAGCTATTTATCTAAATATGTTCCTTACAAAGAACTTAAAAAGATCAGGAACATTTCAAATCCAGACACAACTCCTTAAAACTAACCAACAACAAAATTTATGTGGGAGGAAACAACATTCATTTTGGGGGTTAGCTCCAACACTGTTTTGAAGAGGTTAACAATACACAGAATTATTAACTGTTTAATGTTGTCCTAAAACCATAAATTGCTGAAAGTTCACATGACTAAATGTGTAACATACGTTGTGTGTTTTTCTGCTTGCTTGTTATTCTCTGAATCTGGCCAGTTTACTAAATAAATAAATTATTGACTAGCAGCACTACTACCTACATGTTTTACAACCTAAAAATGCATCAGCTTTACTACAAAATCTCTCCCTATAGTTCCAGTATTCTACAGACCCAGACCACTCTTTTCATACACAAATTCTAACTGTGTAACTATATATGACAAGAAGTTGTAACAGTAAATTTTCAGCTAACTCAGCTTTACAATTATGAATATTAAAAAAGAGCTATATTGCCATTTTCATTTTAAAGATATGTATAAAGAATTTAAGGAGCACATTGTATCCTGTTCAAAATTCAAAAATGGTTTTGATGGTTATACCTAATTATAGTCTTGAATTACACAGTTTTTGAGTATTATAAATAAATATAGATCCAGCATGAGAAAAAGAAAAATAGGGAAATATTTACATTTTAAAGTACAGTGAATTAATTCAATGTATAAAGCCAATAGCATAATTGTTACTTCTGCCAGATGGTATTTTACATTTTGATAAAAAGATATATTCTTAATCATATATGTCAAGGAAAAAGCGACCATATGTTGTTAAACACTTCCAATTTGTCATTTAATTTAAAAGGCACTACTGATATTGCCATAATTTTTTTGATGATATGGTATATCCTTGGTGTCAATAAAATTTAATCTTTTCAAGTAATTTCATTAGTTATCTACTTTGTTGAGCAAATAATTCAATGAAAAATTGTATAGTATCAGCAAAGATTCCATAAAGAAAATAAACCATAATACATAATATATATATTGGACTTACTATAGAATAAGACTAACCTTGAGTTTCAAGGAGCCCCTAGAATTTATTATGTCCTAATAAACAGAATATACAAACTAACTCAAATGATCCCATATTTATTTGCCTTAAGAAACCAAGTATAATTATCTTCCATGTTCCATAAGGATTTTTAGTGAAAGAAACCTTATGGAAGACAAAGAAAACAGCATTGAGTCTATAATGGAAAAAGAAAACTGATAGAATTATTATTTTTTAATTAATTTATTTTTTAATGTATTTGTTACTATGCAGCTTGTACTTGTGGTGATCCTTCTGTTTTCAGCTTCCCAGCACTGGAATTACAGGTATGCACCACCACACCCAGCCTATGTTAGAATTATTTAAATTAAGATTTTTATGTTCTTGTTACCCTTTTTTTTTTTTTTAAACATATTTAGTAAGGTCTATGGGGTCTCACTACACAGATCAGACTCGTACTGATCCCCCTGTTTTCAGCTTCCCAAGGGCTGGGATTAAAGGTGCGTGCAACCACACTCAGTCTCAGTTGCCATATCAGAGCACCCCAGGGTCAGGGCTGGCACAGCCCTCCAGGGATCGAACCTGGGTCCCTGTGCCTGCCTAAGCAGGTGAATTAGTCCGCTGAGCTATTTGGCTGGCCCTACCTCTTCTGTTTTGCAAAGGGACTTTGATAGGCCCTCTGGCTCTATCCTCCTCTACCCATTTCTCTTCTTAGGCCTTCATTACAATTCTTTCAGGATTAAACTCTGAATTACCATTTACATGTAGAAAACTTATATATCTGTACATGTGTCTTCTCCAAGCCTTTTCATTGCTGTATGGCCACATCACTTTTTATCCATTCTGCAATTAATGGACTTTTAAAATGTTTTCAGATTTTTGCGATTATCAACAATACTGATAGGAATAATACAACTGTGCTCTGGTGTACCTGACCAAGATATTCTCAAGTGTGAATACCTAGAAATAACATTTCTAAATGCCAAGACACACATGTCAGTTTTACTAGATAAAATCAATTTCAGTGTGATCCAAATTTTTCCTTGTTCCATATCATGACTAACAACTATCAATGCTGGACTTGTTAAAGTTTGAAAATCAAGTATGAATAAAATGATATACTATATTGCATGTTCCTGATTGCTAACAAGGTTGAGTATTTTTCATATAATTTTTGTACAGTTTTTTTTTTTTTTTTTTGTGATACCAGGGATCAAACTCAGGACCTTGCGCTTGCCAAGCAATTGCTTATTCCACTGAGTTATCTCTCAGCCCCTTCATATATTTTTTGTACATTTATACTTTTTCTTTTCTGAAATGCCAGTTTATGACTTTAATATATTTTCTGCTATAGAGTGATTTGTTCTTTTTGTGTTTTTGTTTTTGCATATTTTCAGTCTTGATTTTTTTGTGCAATAAAATGAAACCCAAAGAAGAAACATGGTATAGAGGTCACATAACTAGATAAGGGCAAAAAATGAGTCAGCTCAATATTAGGGTCAAAGTTCATGGTAACCAGTCATTCTCAGTGTACAAAAAATGTGTACATTATGACATTTCTATAATTTTGTGTTTATAAGGTGGAAACTAGTTAAACATTACATGACTCTTGACATTCCCTATTGCACTTTAAATTCCATATGACGTCCTCTTGCTTTGGGCCAGGTAACTGTATGGGCAGCTGGCTCAACCCCACTAAAAGTAGACTGCTATGTCAAGGGGCCTGAGTCCAGTAGTGAACCTTGAGAAGTTGTAGGTCTGAACATCATATTTGGAAATAACAAAGAAAATTTGTGAGCAACAATCCTGGAAACTTGTGCAGGCATAGGTTGGATGGACTTATAATACAATAAAGACAGTGACAAGCCTGATCTCTCTGCTTGTTCTGATCTTTCTAGTAATTGTCCAAAGTGATTGAGAGGCAGAAACAAAATACATTATATTTCTCATTGTCATGAGTACTGCAGATTGTCACAAAATAGTTTTACATGGTTCGTTAACTTTGTCTTGTGTTAATACAGATCACTTATTTTGGTATCTAATGGAAAATACAGGAACCATATCAGACCTGCGATTTCACAGTTATTGCAGAGACAAGGTTCAATTGCTTTTGAAAGCATATTTTCTTTAAACAATAACAAATTCTGCATAGGTGGGGAAAATTGGTAATAGTTTTAGAACAAAATTTAGGAAACATTGGATAGTGATTTTGATCATATGTAGACCTGGATTGACAAATTGATTCTATCTTTTCCAAGTTACTTGAATTTGGGGTTTTCTATGTATGTATGTATGTAAGTATTTATTTGGTACAGGGTCTTGCTATCCAGCTCAGACTGGTAGTGATCTGCCTTTCCAGTGCTGGGATTATAGGCTTGTGCTACCACACCTGGTTTTCGTGGCTGATCGGTGCGCCTGGGGTTTTGGGGCTTCACAGCATGTGGCATGTGGTACTGAGGATTGAACCTGGGTCCTTGCACTTTCTAGGCAGGTGCTTAGACTGCCAAGCTATCTATCCTGGGGATTTTTAAAATTTCCTTGATTGCATTAATTAGTATTAGTTGCTTTAGCAAACATCAAAACAGTTATGCCTTAAACAAATTATTACATTTTTTTATCTTTCACATGAAAGGTCAAGATGGTGAGAATCATAGTAGCACTGTTCCATGAGGTCATTCAGAGCCAGTGGTACTTCAGTCTAGCAGCCCCAGGGGCTGGAGAGATGGCTCAGTAGAATAAGCGCTTCCCTGGCAAGCACAAGGGTCTGAGTTCAATCCCTGGTTCTGGAAAAAAATAAAGAATGTAGCAGCCCTATCATCTTATACTATAAGAGGAAAAAGAAAAGAAAATGAGGTGTTAGAAACATGAACTATAATTTATACATGTTACTTCTGTTTGCATTCTAATGGCTGACTAGATAAGGGATGTGGGGGAAAAAAAAACAATGACACTTAGATCATTGGACATCAAGCAACAAAGATCAGAAAACAAATGAAAAGAGCCCCATAGTTCCCCCAGTTGTCACAGTTTACTGTGAGGAGAAAGTTTTTAGCTTTAGCCCAAAGAAGAATTCACTAAAATTTAATCTAGAGAAAGACGAGACTGCAGGGCAGCATACAGAGAGGACAGAGAACCACAGGGAGAGACCCAGACACGAGGGCTCCCTAAGGTATTCACTCATATGGGAAAAAAACAAGTGAAAGGATTAGAGGGAAGAGTAACCAAGAAATAGCACCCATACTTCCACCTCATAATTAGGGTAGCAGCAGAGCACCGACAAGGTTGTGGGCTTCAAGTGCTGCAAAGTCATTAAGTCCAGGCTAAATCAAATCTTAAAAAGCTTTAAAGTGTGACCTGAAAGGACCAAAGTATTCCCAAGTAACTGAACCTGACTTGGTGTTAATGTATTGATACTCTTCAAGCTGACCCATATAGAAATATATACATACATGCAAAGGATTTAGAATACACAAACTCTGAAAAACAATACATGTTGAAGAACTTATGGTCCCAGACTTCAAAGATTTATAAAGTAACATAATCCAGACTAATGTTCCACAGTTTTTGTACTCAAGTTCTCAAAGAAATCACCTAATCTCTAGATGCTTGAAGTTTTTAACCTCTAAAATTAAAATAATAACAACTTGATAGGGTTATGTGACTAAATGAACTACTGAATATGAAACACCCAGCATGGTACTTATATAAATAAATGCCAATTTTTATTGTCCATTAAATACAGACTGTAGAATAGTCTTACTAATCAATAAGGGTCTAAGTCTGAAAATAAAGTTCATCTATCTCAAGCAAAGAACTTGCAAGAAACCAATTACTTGTATAGTCAAGGAAATCTGGATATTATCTAGAAGTCGGGCAGCATTACTTTTCAAATGATGAAAATGAATTCAAAGAACCTAGGTCTGAATCCCAGGTCATAGTTTTCCAGTATAGGGAACCCCTTCTTTTATTCCCAAATACTTTGGTTTGGAATACTTTCTAGAGGATCTTAAAAGTAGCTTGTGGGGGACCATTGCTCAAGGCCCCCTCCTGTCCTCTGTTGTACAGAAGCTTTCTTTACTCCAGTAAATACATTCTGAAAAAAAAAAAGTAGCTTGTAAACTTTTTTAGGATAATATTAAAATTAATCATATTGTGCATGAAAAATGTAGACAAGAAAATAGAATGGCAAGTGAAATTTGTCCAACAATTTAAAATTTGTTCCTAATAATACAATGTGCAAGGGCATAGGTAAAATTAACAAAAAGGCAAAACTAACTTTCAAAATAGAATATTTATAACAGTCATGGTGGCTTTTTAGGTGAATAAACAAGTGCACACAATATACTTTTTGAAATTTTTTCACACAGTGTTGGAGTGATTTTGTGTAAAATGTGTATAAGAATTTCACATTAAAATGTCAAATTATCCCTATCTTAAAGTCTCTCCAGAATCTCCTTTCACCTAGTAGTGAGACTCAGTTCTCCTTATCATACTTGACCACAACAGAAGTACTCCCAAGTCCTTGAAACCGCTACCCAAATCATCTGATTCTTATAGGCTGGTATTACATAATGCCGAGTCTGTTTTTAAATCTCCCCATTGCTTTTGTTTGCTTGCTTTACTTCAAAATATACATGTCATAATTTTTTGTTATTAACTTTATCATAATACTGCCAAAGTTTAGCTATTTTTACAGTGAATTTAAGACTGGCATATAATTTCCACAAACATCAGGGGAAAAAAGTAATTAGTCATTCATATATGCAAAGGTTAGATGCATAGTGACTAGCAAATAAGTTTAATTTTAATCTTTGAAAAAACATTTTCATTTTGATAGGTTAAGTTAATTGATATTTTCTCTCTTTATTCCAAAAAAATTTACTCCTCCCATGTAGTTTTCTACCTTGGGACATTTTCATGGTCACATGTAATTGACAATATTTCCCTTTCCTTATATCCACCAACAGTTATGGAAGCTCACTAAAATCTCATCAGTTTTCATTCTTGCATTTCTCATCCCCTTTTCTAATAAGCATGTGCAATGAAAAAATCTCTTTCTATTTTGCATTTGGTTAGGTACCTTTTAGAATGGTACCTTTCATCTTTATACTTTAACTAAAGTAAAAGGCAACAATAATAATTGCTTTAATAATAGAACACATGAATAAAGATGAGAATAATTTAGGTTTTTAACCTAGAAAATAAAATTAGCAACTGAATACAAGAAAATGTTCAATATGTTGTAGTTTACAGAGCAATGATGGTGAACCTTTTAGAGCTTTCAATGATACAAATGACCTGCTGTGGCACATGTCATAGGTTTATCACCACCACCACTATAGAGGATGAAAATGATAGTTTTTCTTCTTAAAATCTGATTTTTCTGGTACGCGTTAGATATACAAGAGGATCACATTCATCATGGAGAATTTGTACCTGTACATGATATATAACTTCTTTCTTTTTTCCCTATTCCTCTACCCTTCCTTCAACCCTCCTTGTCTCCTCACTTACAAAAGCTTTGTTTCTATTTTGAAAATGATACTTTTGAAGAGTGTATTAATTATAAGTACAGAACATTTCATCATATATAAGGATACAATAAAATGTTTTGGGTTCTTAAGTAATTTGAAATAAAAGGGAATTTTTTTTGGAGTGATAGTGTTCTCTCTTCCACTTATTACTTGAATTTACACATGAAAAAGCTAAAGTAATTGTTCTAAAATTATTTGAGTGTAGAATAGTAAAAAGAAAGTAAAAGAGGAAAAATCTAAAGAATGGTATTTTTAAACTATGATCTTTATGATGTAGTTTAAGTGATTATTTGGAAACATTGTGTATATTTGTACTTAAGGCAATAGTTACAGTGCATCTTTATTGAAGGATTATTTTATTGAAAAACAATGAGACAGTTTCAAATCAAATTAGTAGGACAGATTCAACAATTAATACATTGCACATTGTTTTCATAGTGGCTTTTTTTTGTACAAGGTGCATACATGATACTCTTATCTACAAATACCATTAGAGCAGATGCCTCTAATCAATGAATTAAGAGAATGTAGCTGTATACCTATCTTTTTTTTAAAGCTGAATTATAATACAGTTTCAATAATTAATACTTTTTACTTTGTAATCTTCCAAGTGGTTATCCACAGTACAAGAAGCAGACAAGATATTCTGTACTATTGAAGGATTCTTAACAAACTGATTGTAATTCCAGGATTCAAAAAAACATAGTATTGCATTTGTTGTTGTTTTTTGTCTGAATATATAGAATATTGTTTACATAAAATTTTAGTCTTTTAAGAGTTTAAATATGAACCAATTTTTAAAATCTTCATACAATTTTCAAAGTAATACATATTTTAAGGAAGGGTTAGTGATTCCTTGGTTGGGACTTACATAATATTTTCAAACCCTTTATAAAATAAACTTGTTCTACTTACAAATATGAGGATTAAATCGCAGTGTATTAAGTATCAGAAAATGTTGCTCCAGTTATACTTCAAAAGCTTTCTTGGCCTCTAATGAGATAGTTTAAACAAAATCATCCTTGGTGGATGATATTAATTGGGTCTAATAAGGAGTCCTATTATTAGAGTATGGCTATTTTTATAATGAACTTATTTGATATGTAGACTTGCTCACTATAAACCTTTTCTAATCTTTATATTAGCCTATTAGTATTTTTGATATCTTTATGTAATTATTATAAATTAATAAAGCAACAACCTTAACACTTTAAAATGTTAGTATTATACATGAATTTCTTAACAATTTGTGTAGAAATGAGCTAGAGAGAAGTTAATATTTGCTCACAAACTGACAAAAATCTATTAGCAATAAGTAGATGGTAACTTTTAAAGTAAAACTTAGCTGTCCATTTAAAAGGTTTTTATATTTTATTTTTTTTACTTACAAATACTTTTATTTTTGTCTTTAAATGTAATACAGACACACATGTAAGTAAACTTCTCAAGTCCAACAGAGGAAATGTTACAAAAGATACATAAGAAATATTCACACAGCATGATGGAAACAACCTTAAATAACCACATTCCATACAAATGAGAGGGTTATGAAAAAGGGCTTTAAATCTGAAAAATCCACAACAACACTGAGGTATAACAATTGAAAATAGAGTCTTGCAAGTTTTTCTTTTGTCCAATACTCATTGAAGCCTTATCCTTTTCTCAGGTGGGCCTTTAGTGTTCAATGTCTGTTGGACATTCTTTGTGGTCTCTTTCTCTCCAGATTTTACAGTTTCTGGTATAGATTCTACCTCTTTCTTTGTCTGATCCACTGGGACAGGTTTTTCTCCAGATTTTTGTGGAACAAATTTAGGTGGAATTTTTTGCCTAAGGTCTACAAGTAAAGCATCCATACGTTGTCTCTGAAAAATAGAGCTTGGTTCTTCTTTTCTTTTGGCTTTTGGTTTGACTTTATCTGGTTCTTCATGATCTTTGAAATGCCACCAATATCCTTTGGAGGGATGATATCGACAATAAGACATAGCTTCATCAAAAGCAGACTAAATGCCATGCGCTGCAGTAAGCACTCTGGAGTTTATAACTGATCCCAAGTCTGGTGCCTGGTAAATCACCCCAGCAATAATATAATAATCAGCAAGAGGATAACTTGAGCAGGGGATTGCCGCTGTTGCTTTCGAATGATGAAAAGAATTGGTTCTTGAGCATGTAAAAGAATGTACTCAATTCCAACCATATGATTCAAATGTTCTAATGTTAGCCTCTGCATTTTGACCACTTCGTTATTACGTGTTCTGTCATAAAAAAAGATTACTTCTTTCGGAAAAGTAATCCAGGACACTACCACTGTTCAAAATGGGGATCCAATAAGCCGGGCATGGTGGCGCAGGCCTGTAATCCTAGCACTCGGGAGGCTGAGGCAGGAGGATTGTTGTGAGTTCAAGATCAGCCTGAGCTACAAAGTGAGCTTAAGGCCAGCCTGAACTGCATAGTGAGACCCTGTCTTAAAAAGAAAAAAAAAAAAAAAAAAATGGGGATCCAAGAACTGTCGACCCAAGAGATTCCCAACAGATTATCTCGGATATCCACCACCGCCATAATTCCCAAAGCGCTGGCCGGTTTTTGTATTTTAGGGAAGAGTCTACAGGGTGGTCAGGGTCTTACTACTAGATCCGACTGTTTACAGTCTCCCAAGAGCTTCGATTACAGGCCTGTGCCACCACACCCAGTCTCAATTGCCCTCTCAGCATGCCCCAGGGCCAGGGAGTGAACCCCTGGCCCCTGTGCCTGCTTATGCATGCTTTAATCCACTGAGCTATTTGGCCAGCCCTTTTGAGGTAGTAATTCTGAGACTACAGATAACTTAACTAAGAATTAAAGGGAAGATTACTTTTTCCTAACTAAGAAATAATTTTTATTTTATGTTTCAAAATATAATTTATGCTTAGCAAGAGCAACTGAGCTATTAACTGTTCTAACTAAACACATTTTAAAATAGTACTACAGCATAACAATGAATCTCATATTTTTTATTTTCATGAAATAACAGTATGAGGCTAGAATACAAAAGACTTGCCATACTTGTAATACTAACCATAATGTCTGTGCCATGAAATTGCTTCAAAGGTGTGAGCCTATGCAGAGATGATTTGGAAATTTGGAGTCAATAAATTGTACCAAATTCCACCTCTGTAAAATGTTTCTAATGAATTCTTAATTGTTTGGAGGAATGTGAAGTCAACTCTCAAGGAAGCATACACATTATTTCTTTGAAATATATATTCATTTTTTTCCTAACCTGTACATATTTAGGTTTTATTGTGCTTTGAATTTAAAATAATGTAAAAGATTTAAAATCAACCAAAATAACTAAAAACTAGAAAAATGAAAAACTATAATATATTCATTTAATGCAAAAAGTTTTTATTTTAATAGTTAATCTAGTATTTTGGTTTGCTTTTTTTTGTTTGTTTGTTTGTTTTTGTTTTAATACAAGGTCTCACTATGTAGTTCAGGCTGGCCTTGCACTCACTATGTAGACCACACTGGTCTTGAACTTGCAAAGGTCATTCTGCTTCACCCTCCTGTGTGCTAAGATTACAGGTATATGCACTGCCATACCCAACTTTCATTTTTTTTTTTTTTTTTTTTTTTTTTTTTTTTTTTTTTTTTTTTTTTTTTTTTTTTTTTTTTTTTTTTTTTTTTTTTTTTTTTTTTTTTTTTTTTTTTTTTTTTTTTTTTTTTTTTTTTTTTTTTTT